>JAJJKW010000289.1:0-59134 GCA_023805745.1 Isotricha sp. YL-2021b | reverse complement strand
CCATTTTTTAAAATTAATATATTAATTTTTATTATTTTTATTAAAAAAATCATTTTGTATTTTCATTTTAAAAATAGAATTCAATCAAATATTTTTTTGATATAATATTCATTTTTTAAAAAAGAAGAATCAGTTTTTTTTCCAAGTTAATTAATACATTTTTTAAGAAAAAATTATAAAATATAAAATCTAATTCTCTTCTTTTTTTTATTTTTTATAATTAATAACATAAATATAAATTATATATAAGAATTCATAATAAATAAGATAAATATATTTAAATATTTAAAATTATTAGTATTATATAAACTAATTATAATACATTAAATTTAGATTTATGTATTATTTTATTGAAGAATACAAAACTATAGCTTGTTATTAGAATTGTTTAAATATTAAAAATAAAATTATTAAATATAAAATAATGAATAACCAAAGTAAAATAATGGAATTATAAATATTATGATATTTTATTTATATAATTTATTTTTATATATTATGATGATATTATTATAAATTATTTTATATTCAATATTATGATATCTTTATATATATTATTAATTTATTATTTATAATATTATTTTGAAAATTAATGTTATGAAATCTATCCTCTGAAAATTTATTAAGAAAATAATAGAGGCGAAAATTTCATTTTTTAATATATTATTTTTTTATTATTTTCAAATATTATTATTTGTTAAATAATTAAAAAAATTACTAAATTAAAAAAACCATTTAACAAAAAAATCCTCATTTAAAATAAATTATTATGGGAATAAAATAAAAAATAAAAAGAATAAAAAAAAAATAAATTACAATAACAAAATAAATCCAAAATAAAATATTTAAAGAAAAAAAAAAATCAATAAAAACAATAAAAAAAACATAAATTTAAATTTCATCATCATTTTCATTAAATTCATTAAGAACAGGATAATCCCCAACACTAATATAATTAGGTCTAACAAAAATTCCAAAATTAGGTTGACATTCAAAATATTTTTTTCCTTTAATAGTACCATCAGAATCTCCCATAGGTTCATCTAAAGAAATTCCAACCCAAAAACCATGTCCCATTTCTTTACATTTACCAACAAATTTAACTTCACCTCTTCTAACACCATCACCAAGTAAACATCTATCATTAATTTTTATTTTTTTAGCTTCTTCTTCATAAGTTGGACCTTGACTTTCAAGTACTTTTTTTTTATAATTTGGATCTTTCATTAATTTCTTTCTAAATTCTCTTAAATTATTTGGTCTTTTTAAATAATCTTCTTCTGATATTTCATATTTTTTTACTGTTGATACATCATCTATATTATTTTGAACTAATATTCCATTTGGATTTAAATCTGTTACATGAATTGTATCATAATTTTCTATTCCTAAATCACGTAATTTTTTCTCGTCATCATATTGAGAAAATGGAATTTCTTCTCCTGTTGATTTTATTAACTTTAATTTCATATATTCTGGAAGTGTTCCAAATTTTTTTGATAATGCATCTTTTACTTCTCCTAATAATGTTGTTGAATGAAATCTTAACTCTTCTAATACTATTTTTGTATGAGAATGAGTTGCGTTTATTTTTATTATTGGGTCGTTTTGAAGCATCATTTTTTTTTTAAATTTTATTTTATTTTTTTAAATTTTTTTTTTAGGTTCTAGAAGGTTTTATAAAAGATTTTTTAATTATTTTTTTTTATAGGTTTAAATTATTTTTTTTATTTATTTATTTTTTTATGTTAATCTATTATCGTAAAATATAGAAATAAACTTTCTCTTAGACTAATATTTATTTATTGTTCTATTTTATAATTTACAAATAATTTCAATATTTAAATAAATTCTTTTTTATTTATTCAATATCTAAATCTCTTCTTATATTTAATTGATCTTTTGCATTTTGAAGTACAATATATTCTAGAAGTTTATGCTTTTTTTTGGCTAATTCTTCTATTTTTTCTTCTCTTAAAAACTTATCTTTATCATAAAATTGATCTTTATAATATAATCTATTTATTAAATTGGAAGTAAAAGAATTTTTGACTGAAATAAAATGAAGGGAATTAATTTCTTTTTGCAAAGAATTAATTTGAGCATCATTATAATCTTTAATAGATTCTTTTGAAAATAAAGAATTTGATTTTTTTAATAAAATTTTACTAAGTTTCAATTTTTGAGGACTTTTTCTTACTTTTTTTTTTGAATAAGTATCAAAAATTTTTTGATAAGGAAATATATATTTCGTAGATTGATTATAATAATTATTATCATTTTTTTCAATAGGAATATCTAAACCAACTTTAATAATATTCAATAAAGATTGTCTAAAGTCAATTTCTTTAATATGATTGTTTAAATAATTTGTAAATTTATTTATATTTTCTTCTAAATAAAATTCAGGTTCTAAGATTAATTTTTGTTTAAAGAATTCTGAAACAATTTTATTTTTATTATCTGGATTATTATTAATAAGATAATATAATTGATATAACATTTTACTATTTTTCTCATATCTTTCTTTTTCTGAATGAGATAAAAATGTATTTTTAAAAATAGGATCAAAAGGTAATAATATAGGAATATCATCTATTTTTTTAATAAATGATGATGATAGAGATTTGTCTTCTTTTTTTTTCAATTTTTGTAATGCTTCTTCAAAATACTTATTTGGATTTATTTGATTAGCTGAATAATTTTTCTTATTTTTTGGAGAAATTGTTTTTTTAAATGATAAAATACTATTAAAAGAATTTGTCATACTAAAATTAATATCTGGAAATAATCTTCTATTATATTTATTTTTTAGTTTATTTGAAATAAATGATGTTTGATTATTATTAATCAATGAACTATTACTTACATTTCTAACACTATGAGCATTAATTTTATAAGAATTATTTGAATTTAATGAATATTCTTTATTATTATATTTATTTATTTTTTTAAAAAATGTTTTTTTCATTTTCTCTTGAATATGTTTATCTTCATTAAATATATCATTTCTTAAATTTCTTTTTATTGGGATATATTTTAAAAAAGGAGTCATTAAAGTTAATTTATTCTCTTTTTGCTTATTAATCTTTAAAATAATATCATTTTTTTCGTTATTATTATTATTTGTTACATTTCCTTTTTGTTCTTTTACTTTCATGTTATATTGGATTATTAATCTTTTTAAGTCTTCTTTCCTTATAGGAGTAATTGAACTTTCTTTTTTATTTAGAATATTATTTTTATCAAATGAAATTTTATTTACTTTAATACTCATTTTTTTAATTATTTTTTAACTAATATAATAAACAATAATACGTTAATTTTTATTTATCGGGAATGATTAAATATTTATTTTATCATTTTTTTATTTTTTTTTTCATTGTGAAAAAATCTAAATAATTATTAACAGTATTATTATTAATATTTAAATGGATATTATTTATTTGAGTTACAGATAAATTTGACTGATTTTTCTTATCTTTTGAACTAAATGAATATTTATTATTTTCATTTGAATATTTATTATTTTCATTTGAATATTCTTCATTATAGTTTTTATTTAGCAACATCTTTTTGATAATTAATTCACCTAATTTTTCTTCAATTTCAGCACCATTAGGACAATCAATTAATTTATTATAATTTGGGTCTTTTTTATTTCTATAATATTTAATTGCATTTCTATTTAATTCTCTATGCCATAACCACTCAATTTCATATTCATAATCATCATATTCTAAATTATTTAGTTTGGCAAATCCATTTAAATTCTCATATTTTTCGTCTAAGATAAATACAATAATATACAAATTATCATTTTTTATCTTTTTTAATAAATCTCCTCCTAATATCACAAAACTTTCTCTTTTTGATTGTATTATTTGATCATGTGATTCTCTTATTAAAAAATAGTTAATTTGAAAATCTGAATTAATTAATTCCAGAATTTTTTTTATTTTATATGTAGGATGTGAATATTGACAAATTATTCCAATTAATTCAGGTAAATTTTCATCTTCAAAATTATCAAAAATTTCTATTTTAGATTTTCCATAATAATATTGAATATATTCCAAAGGAATTTCTGGATAATTTTTTTCATTCATTTCATCTAAATTTATATCATAATATTGTTCTTTATGATTATGAATAAATTTACATAAAGAACCATCTTTACAAAAACCTATATTATAATGTCTACATTCTTTATTTTGATTTAACCATTTTTCTCTTTCTGAATCTGAATGTAAATAAGTACAATTTTTTCCTTTTTGACAATGTCCATTAATATAAAATTTACATAAAATTAAATTTTGAACTCCATGTATTTGATTTCTATGGGACATTTTTTTAGAAGATTAAATTAATAGTCAATTTTTTTTACTAATTAAATTTAATTGATATATTTACTTTATTTTTTAAAAAAAAATAAAAAACTATTTTAGAAGTAAATCATGAAAAAATATTATTTAATTTCATATAATTATAATCTTCAATTTTACATTTTTTATTATCTACATTACCTAAACTTAATAATCTTTCCCTATTTTTGATTAAATCTTTTTTATTCATCTGATTAGTCTTATTAGGAGAATAAAAAGAATCTTCTTCTTCTTTTTTAGTTTCTTTATTTATTATATTTTTTTTTTTTTTGTTATCTCCAAAAAGTCTATTACTTAAGCTTTGAATTTCTTCTTTAAAATAAGCTTTATTAAAAAAATTATTTTTTTTTTTCGTAAATTTTAATTTTTGATTTAACGAATTTTTTTTAATTGATTGTGAAACAAGAGGTTTAAATAAACTAAAAAAAGATTGATTACTTTGTTTTAAATTATTAATTTTTCCTGTACTAAAAGAAATGTTTTCATTTGAAGTTTTTAAAGGAGAATTATTAAAAGTTGAATTATTATCAGGATTTTTAGAATAAAATGTATTAGAAGTAGTTGTTAAATTAAATTCAAGAGGTGGTTTATTTTCTATTAAACTTATTTTAATAAAAGATAAACCTGGATAACCAATTTTACTATAAATTTCATATATTTTATTTTGATTGTTATTTTTAAGTGAATCTAATTTTAAATTTAAACTCTTAGCTGACTTATGATTTATTAATTTTCCTTTTGAATTTCTCATTTTATTTTTTATAAATATTCTTATTTTATTTTATTTTATATAATTATTAATTTATTTTATTAAAAAATAATTTATTCCAAAAAGTTTTATAATAAAAAATTCAATTAAAAGTTAGAGAAAAAAATAATTATTTTTTAAATAAAAAATTAACTTAAAATTATTTATCAAATTGTTTTAATTAATGTCACATAATAACTCCCATAATAACTCCCATAAATTTTCATTATTATCATATCTATATATACTAAATATTTTATTTTCTTTTAGTTTTCTATTTTCTTCATTTGAAATAATTTCTAAAGTTAATATAAAGATTTCATCAATTATTCTTTGAATTAATTGTTGAATTAAAGGACAATTAAAAAATTAAAAAAAAAAAATTATTTATATATCACAAATAATAAGTTTAAATAATTAAATATAATTTTAAAATTAAGTGAAATATTTTCAAAGAAAAACAAAATTAGTAAAAATAATAATCATAATCCAGGATTTCATCCAAAGTAATTTATCTAAAAATAATAAACCATGACAAAGAAATCATTATTTTAAATTTCATTCTAGAAATTAAAAATAACCTAATTCATCTTAAACTTTCCCTTCTAAAGAATTTATTTTTTATTCTAAAATATTTTTCAATACTCAAAAAAGCTAAATACTATGAAAAATTAAAAAATTGAAAATAAAAAGTTGAAAACAAATATTTTTTATCTAAATTCTAATAGGTGTTCTCTTTTGTCTATTAAAAAAGTGTTAAAAGAATACAATAATAAATATAATTTAATCTTTAAAAGTAAAATATATTATTTTTATTTTATTATCCATAATAATACTATTCAAGAAAGTTTTTCAGAAGTTTTTTTGTATAAATTATTCATACTTTTCTTTTCATTAATTTTTTATTATCCATAAAAATACTGTTTAATAAACTTTTTTCAGAATTTTTTTGTATAAATTATTCATACTTTTCTTCTCTTTAATTTTTTTAAGATATATACATACAAACATTTCCTAAATTATATTATATTTTTTTCCAACAATTCATTCATATTATATTATTTTTGTAACAATAAAAAGATTTATTTTGTTATTATAATATTTTGGATGGAAGTTGTTGAAAAAAAAGATTTTATGGAAATTAAAGAAGAAGTTAATGTTTCAAAAGACAATGATTTTAAAAAAGTAAAAATATCAATATCACAAGAAAAAAATCATTGGATAAAAAATAGAAAGTGGATAAAATATACTTTATATTTGGTTTTTTTTATTTTCTTCATTATGAAGTTTATTATCTTTTTGTATATAAAACAATCTGAATCTTGGGAAAATGAAAAATTAATTATTCATGCTTTAGGAGAAATGAGTAATTCAATATATACAAATTCATATGAAGCATTAAAATATTGGAATAAAAAAAAAAAAATGAAATTATTCGAAGCTGATTTTCATCTTACAAAAGATAATCATGTTGTTTTATCTCATGATTTTAATCATCTTCAACAAATTCCTGATTTAGAAGAATTTAAAAAGACTAAAAGTAAAGGTAATTTAACATCAATGATTTTTGAAGATTTAGTGAAATATATGAAAAAAAATAAAAATATATATGTTATAACAGATTCAAAATATCCAAATCCTGAAGAAATTATAATAGAATTTGATGAAATTACTAAAATATTAAATAAATATAAAGGAGTAAATAAAAGATTTATTATTCAAATATATAATGAAAAAATGTATCAAATTTTTAAAGAGAAAAAATATCCTTTTGATAATTTTCTTTTTACCCTCTATATGAGATGGCATAATAAGGATTTCGATGAACTTGAAAAAATATTTAAATTTTGTCAAGATAATAAAATAAAAGGTGTTGTTATGTGGAAAGATTTTTTGAGTGATACAATAATTGAATTATCAAAAAATTATTCTATACCTGTTTATCTTCATACAGAGAATAATGTGGAAAATATTTATGAATTTTTAAAAAAAGGAGTTAAAGGAGTTTATACTGATAATGTAGATTCATCATCATTAAACCAATATATTAAAAAGAAAGGATTATGAATTAAAAATAAATATAATAATTATTTCATTATTATTTTACAAATATGTATTTATAATAAATAATTCATTTAAATAAAGAAAATAAAAAAGTATTATTTATAAAACTATTTTTATTAACTCGTTTTTATATTAATAAAATAATTTAATAACATTAAAAATATGTAAAAGCTCTCTTTTACATATCAAAATATTTTTTGAGAAAAAACTTTCTGGAAATATTTAATTATACGAAGTCTTCCAAATAATAAATAACATTTTTTTTTCAAAATATCGGAAAATTAATGAAAAGTTTATTATAATTGTAATGAATTATTTAAAATATTGTTATGGAAGAATATATTCACTTTATTACTTTTAAGAGATTTTTTAAACTTTATTTGAATTATATTTTTTATTTTATGAATGATTGGTTTATTATTATATCTATTTTATCTTGTTTATTTTTCAATATATTTTATAAAATTTGTCATTTTATTAATTTTAAATTTTTTTTTTATAATCAAAATAAAACAAATTTTAATAAAATAATAAAATGTAAAAAATAAAAATTAAAAATCGAATTTAATCAAAATGTTTTTTAAAATAATTCTTAAAAAGTTTTTATTATATTTTCTTAAAATAGAATTTAAAAGAAGATAGTAAATTTGATATCATTTGGCTAAAAAATCCAAATAATTATAATGAAATTTTTAAACAAATAAAATGCTGAAAAAAAATATTAAACTATAATGAAAATAATCAATTGCTACATACTATAATGAAGGTAATATTGAAGAAAATAAATTTAAAAAAAATTTAATTATATATATAAAATATTTAAATGTTAGGTAATAATAAATAGAAAAAAATTAATGAATTTGTGTCTAAATTGATTAAAAATATTTAATTAAATATTTTATTGATTGAGTCAATTTTTTTTTAAAAATTTAATTCAAAATATAAAGGACACAAATTCAAATTATGAAAAAATTTTTACATCCTTTTTTATTAAAATTAAAAATAGTAAATAGTAATTTATACTAAATTTCTCTTATAAATAATTATCATAATTTGAAAGAAAGAAAAAAAACAATCAATTTTTCAATTAAAAATAAAATTATTAACTTATCTTAGAATTATTTATAAAATTATAATTATATTTTCAATAAAAAATTCCTATCTTTATTATATTAAAATTTCATCAATTATTGTTTATTAATTTAATATAGTTATAATATTACAATATATATCAACAAATTTTTTAATTTAAATTACATAATAACTCCCATAAATTTTCATTATTATCATAACCATCTACAGGAAATGGTTTTTTTTCCATTTCTCTTCTACTTTCTTCATTTAAAATAAATACTTCATCTAAAGTTAATTTAAAAGCATCATCAATCATTCTTGGAATTAATTGTTGAATTAAAGGAGAACTAATTTCTAATCCAGGATTTGTATTTACCTCTAAAAGATAAGGTTTATAATCTTCATCAAACATAAAATCATATCCAAATATTTCAAAACACATTTTTCTTTCTTTTGGATTTATTTTATTTTTAACACTTTTCATTGTTAAAATAATAATATCTTTTACATCAGGAAGAAGATGATATTTAACATTTATTTTATTATTAAATGATTTTTCAAAATCAGAAAATGAAATTTCATTTCCAATTTCAAATTTTGCAAAATTTTCATTATGTTTTTGAACTGAATAATTAGTTAAATGAACATATGAATTTTTACTATTAACATCATAATCTGCTGAAGTTGCTTTAAAATGGCCTTCTTTAAATATATATACTTCAAAATTAAAAGTTAATAAAACCCATATTCTCATATCACATTTTCTTCCTTTATAACATAAAGGTTTTTCAATATATTTTTGAATAATGACTGTACTATTTTTATAAGTTTCAGGAAGAACTTTTTTATTTGAATCTTTCTTAATAAAATTATTTTTATTTTCTTCATTATTTCTTTTAGAAAGATTAGGTAAAATATTTTTATTTAAATTATTATGAAATTTATTATCATTTTCTTCTTTATCATCAATTTGCTCTTGATTAACATTTCTAAAAAAACCTTTTTTTAATCCATTATAAAAATGTTTAATAATACTTTCAATTCCTAATAAATTATCACTTATTTTTATACATCTTCCTCTATTTAAATCAATAGCTTTAACTAACCATAAATTTCTTCCTGCATAATGACTTCTTGGAATATAAAAATTAGTTCTATAACCAAGTTTTCCTTTAGGTTCAATTAAAAATATATCTCTATATTTTTGATAAGAAGATTGAATATTAATATATTTTTCAATATTATTAAATACTTTAACAAAACAATTCCAATCTCTAATATAATTATCTCCTTCATATTGAAGAGGAAAAGTTACTGGAACAAAAGATAATATTTCTCTATTTTTATTTTCACAATAAGACATTAAATTTTCAAATAATAATAATTTATTAGAAAGTTCTCTATGTTTTTCAAAATGATTTGTCATTTCTTTCATATTTGCTGGTCTATGTTTACTAAATTGAGAATAATTTATTTTTTTTGAATAATGAGACCAAAGTAAATTAGGATATTCAAAATGATCACAATAAGAAATATCTTTATCATATAATTTCCATTGTTTTCTTTTTTCTAAACATTGTTCAATTGATTCACTTGAATTTCCTGAATGAAATATATAATATGTATATATATTTGTATTATTTTTTAATTTTTCATCATCTTTATTTTTTATTTCTTCTTTTTTTTGATTTTGCATTACACATTCTAAACTAAATGATTGTTTAATTAAATCAAATCTTTCCATTGAATTTTTTTTATGTCTATGTAATTCAAAATAACGTTTTTGTTTTTCTTTTTCTACTTTTTCACTCATTCTTTTTACTAATTCTAAATTTCTTTTTTGCCATTTTGATATTACATTTTCTTTTATTATTGGTATATTTATCTTTTTATTTAATTTTATAGGAGGAAGAAATTTTTTAGAACTATATGTTGTTTTTTCTCCTTCAATTTCATTTGTCTTTAATATATTATTTGTATTGTTCAATGAAAATAATTCCTGATTTGTATTTCCATTTATTGGAGTTAAAGTCACTTTTCCTGTTAACATTCTTTTTTTTATAAATTTTTAAAAACCAGAATAACAAAAATTAATTTATATATTTAAAAAAATATATGATTGATTTAAAAATCCAAGCACCAACTAAAAAAAAATAAATAAAAAAATAAAAAATAAAATACAAAACCCAAAAAAAAAAATTGATATATATATTTCAAAAAGGAAAAAAAGTAAAAAAAAAAGTTATAAAAATAAAAAATAATAAAAAAAAATTAAAAAAAATATAAAAAAAAATAAAAAAAAACCATAAAAAAAATGCAAAGTAAATACGAAGTATTAGGAGTAGTAGGAGAAGGAGCATATGGAATAGTATATAAATGTAAGAAAAAGGACACAGGTAAATTTGTAGCAATAAAGAAATTTAAAGAAACAGATGATGATTTAGTAAAAAAGACAATGAAACGTGAATTAAGAATGCTTCAACAACTCCGTCATCCAAACATAGTAGATTTTCGTGAGGCATTTAAAAGAAAAGGAAATTTATTTTTAGTATTTGAATTTGTAGATAGAAATTTATTAGAACTTCTTCAAACAAAACCAAATGGTTTAGAACCTAATTTAATTCGTCATTTAATGTATCAATTGTGTAAAGCAATAGCATATCTTCATTCTCAGGATGTGATTCATAGAGATATAAAGCCAGAGAATTTATTAGTAGATAATGATATGAATTTAAAATTATGTGATTTTGGTTTTGCTAGAAAAGTATTAAAAGGACAAAATGGATTAACTGATTATGTTGCTACGAGATGGTATCGAAGTCCTGAATTACTTCTCACAAATGGTGTTTATGGACCTGGAGTTGATTATTGGGCTGTTGGATGCATTATGGGAGAGTTAACTGATGGTAATCCTATGTTTCCTGGAGAAAATGAAACTGATCAATTAATTTGTATCGAAAAAGTTCTTGGGAATTTGCCTCAAGAACAAGTTAATATGTTCTATAGTAATCCTATATATAATGGGAAAGTTCTAAAAAGTATTAATAAACCTGAAACTCTGGAAAGGAGGTATATGGGGAAATTAAGCAAAGTTGCTATTAGTTTTATGAAAGGGTTACTTGAAATGGATCCTAAGAAAAGGCTTAATGGGGATACTGTTTTTAAACATCCTTATTTTGTTCAATATATGGAAGAACAAGGGATTGAAATGGAAAAAGAAAAAAATACTGGAAATAATGATAAAATCAATAATAATACTAATAATCATACTAATTTAAATTCTAATAATAATACTATTAGTAGTAATAATAATAATAATAATAATATAAATAATGTTAATTCACCTAAACAAATTAAAATTAAGAAAGAACCAAAGAAAGAAAATGAAAATATTAATAATATCAATAATAATAATAATAATAATAACAATAATAATATTCATATTCAGAATAAGAATAATCCAAAAAATATTACCACAATAAATACAACTAATATTAATATAATTAATGTTAATTCATTTAATGCTGTTCCTGAAAATAATAAAGTTAATCCAAATCAATCAATTAATTTTGTTCCTATGAAAAATCCTCAAAATCAAAATAAAGCATCAATAACAACAATAACTTTTAATAATACATTAGGTACATTTAAAACAAATCAAAATCAAACTCAAACTCAAACTCAAAATAATAAATTTAAAAAAAAGGAAAAAAATTATATGAACAATTCATCAAATACTGGAGGAGGATATTTTAATAATAAATTTAAACAAAATCAAAACCAAAATTCTTTTAAAGATATTGAAATGTTTAAAACATATTATAATCAAAATAATAAAAATGATATTTATAATTTTAGTATTAATACTCAATTTGGATCCCAGAGATTTAATTATAAAAGTCAAAATAAAAATAATATTATTTATGAAGATGCAGAATACCCTGAACATACTACTCATAATTCTTCACAAAAGAATAAATATACAAATTTCAATTATAATAAACATATTAAAACTAAAACAAATAATAATATAGGTTTTGGAAGTCACTCAATGTATGGGAATTTTGGTAAAAAAAATAATAAAATTTCATTACCAACCTTAGCTTATAGCAAAAAAGGTTTTTAATTTTATTTTTCAGTATTTTTTTATTATAATATAAATTTAATATATTTCAATATATTTACATTTTTTTATCAAAAAAAGAAACATAACAAAAGTTTTTTTGGTAACTTATTTATTTATTATATTTAAAGAAATAATTCTTTAAATTTAAATTTAAATAATTTAAAATTTAAATATAAAGGTGTTTTCTTTTAGATTTTTTAGAAAAATATCAAATTTTTTTTAAAATCATCATTAATAATTATTTTCTTTTTCTTTATAGAATACATTTTCTAAGTAAAAAAAACAATCAAAATATGAAATAAAATTAATTAATAAATATATTTTTCAAATAAAAAAATATAATAAAGCAAAATTGTATTAAAAATGGAACAAGGCATAGAATCATTAACAACTCAACCAATAGATGAAAATTTAAAAAAAAGAGCAGAAATTATTGAAAAACAATTACTTAAATTTTGTAATATTGATGAATTATATTATGAAGATATAACATTAAAATCAAATCCTAAAATATATCTTCATACACTTCGTACACAATTTGATCCAGAAAAACCAACATTTATATTATGTCATGGTCATGTAGGTTCATCAACAAATTTTATATCAATAGCAAAATATTTAATTCCAAAATATAATTTATTTATTCCAGATACAATAGGAACAGCTTTATCATCTCGTCCAAATGTTACATTTACTTCTCCAGAACAAACTATAAATTTTTTTATTGATATTCTTCATGACTTTATTTTAACATTAAATTTACCAAAGAAATATTTTATTGCAGGTCATTCATTAGGAGGATTATTTGTAGCAAATTATTCATTAAAATATCCTGAAAATATAGAAAAAGTATTATTATTATCTCCAGCAGGAATTTCTGATACTAAATTTTATGGAGGAAATATTCATAATGAAAGTAGTTTTTTTAGAGGATTACTTTTTAAATTATTATGGTGTTTTAAATGTTGTGAACCTACAGTTCAAAATATATATAATAATATATTATTTAGACCAATATATAAATTAACTTTAAAAAAAAGATATTTTGTTTCAAGTGAATTAAATGAATTTTTTTCTCAATTAACAGAAATTGCAATGCAATATCCTAATGATTTAGATAAAAGTTTATTTTATGTTTTTGATTATCCTTTTCCTTTAGGTTCTATTCCTGCTGAAAAAAGAATGCTTGAAGAAAGTAATTTAAATTATGTTATTTGTTTTGGAGAAATTGATTGGATGGATCAATGTGGAAGTAGAAGACTTGAAGAAAAATGTCCTCAAAGATTTAAAGTTTATACTATTAGTAAAATGGGTCATAGATTTCAATTAGAAAATCCAAAAGAACTTTATGAAAATGTTATTTGCAAAGATTTTTGAAGTTTTTAATATTTATTATATAAATTATTTTATTTATTTTTTTTATGTTTTCTCATAATTTTTTTCATTATTTAATTTAAAAGAATTAAAAGTATTTAAATATTTTTAAATTTAAAAAAAATATTTTTTTTTTTAATTTAATAAGAATTATTGATTATATTTATGAAACACCTCTTAACATATTATTAGGAATTTCTTCTCCAGGTGCTAATAATTTATCCCAAAATCCAATATCTTTTTTATCTATTTTAACAATAGCTTTTCCTCTTTCTAAAACAACTTCTGTAATTTTTTTTAATTTTTTATAAATATTTAAATCTAAATTAAAATATTTTTCTTCATCTCCCATAGTACAATTTGCATTAAAATGGAAACTTCTATCATTATTATATAATACTGCAAAATAATCATCTATTTCTCCACAACCTGGAGTATTATGTCTATAACTATAAAATATCATTAATGTTATTGAAAAATAATCTTCAAACCAAAAAAAAGCTGGTGCTATTATTTTTTTATTGGAACTATCTAATTTTGATAATTTATCAAAAAGTTTAGTTAATTCTTTTACTTTACTTTCTATATTTAATACTAATTCATTTTTAAATGATATATTTTGTGATTTTAAGGAGTCTAAATATTCTTCCATTTCTTTATACTTTCCTATGTTGATATAATTAAATATTGTTTCATTTATCTCTTTGTTTAAACATTTTATTTGAAATAATAATAATAGAAAAAGTATAAAAAGAATTTTCTTCATTTAATTTTAAAAATAAAAGATTATCAATTATTATTTTAATTTTTAAACACATAAAATATTCAATAAATGTCTAAAAATCAATTTTAAATAAATTTTATTATATTATTTCAAAAAATACATATATTCCTTTAGGTGAAAAGAAAAAAAATAATTGAATTAAATTATTATAAATTTTTCAGACTATAAAAAGAATGGGAAATATATGTTGCAATAATTATCCAAAAATAAATAGTAATAAAAATATTAGAATAGAAGATAATATATTTAACAGAGATGATAAAATAAAATCTGAAGATATGAAAAATATACTTGGAACAAGTTTAAAATTAACTTTTTATGAAGGAGATAAAAATGATTTAACTAAAAATATTAAAGCAGAAAGAAGTGAAGGAAAAAAATTAAGTAAAGTTCAAACAACATATGATCCAACAATGAAAAATAATTTAGAAATGAAACCAAATATAAAATTAACAGATGAAATAAAAACAAGAAGAAAATCAGTGGCAATTTCTTTAGATAATCCGTTTAAAAATAAATTTTTATACCAAAAAAAAATTACTTTAAATACAAATAATTATGTAGATAAATTTTCAGATTTACATCAAAAATTTAAATTATATCAAATTCTTCCTAATCAATCTAAAAAAACATTATTAAATATTAAATTTAAAAGTAATCAAGAATTAAAATATATTAAATTTAATGATTTAAAAGATAAAGAATTATTAGAATCAACAGAAAATACAATGCAAAAGTTAAATACAGATAATAAATTTCCTTATCAAGAACCAAAAAGTATAAAAGAAAAAAAAAAACATCAACCAATAGAAATAATAAATAAAGAAATTACTTCAAAACAAAAAGAAATATTAATTAAAGTTTTAATAGAAAATGAATTATTAGATGATGATATGCCTGAAAGTTTTATAAATATGATATTAAACACTTTAATATATAAAAGATTTAAAGAAGGTGTAATTTTATTTGATCAAAATTCTGATTATGAAGATATATATTATATTATAGAAAAAGGGAAAGTTGAATATGGGATTGATGATGATATATATGAATTACCAAAATTAAATGGAATAGGAACTCAAGCATTATTGAAATATTCTCAAAAAAAATGTTATATAAAATCAATAGGAAGAACATATTTATTTGAATTACCTTTAGAAAAATATAGAAAATTCATTAATGATTATGAAAAAAAGATAAATGAAGAAAAATATTTTGCATTAAAAAAACATATGTTATTTTCTTTTTTTGAAGAAAGTTATTTATTTGAATTAGTTAAAGTTTGTCCAATAAAAAAATTATTAAAAAATACTGTTATAATAAAAGAAGATTCCCAATATGAAAGTATATATTATATTCTTTCAGGGGATATCAAAGCTAAAAAACAAGAAATTATTGTTAAAACATTATCTGAAGGAGAAATTTTTGGAGAAATTGGTTTATTTAATCCAATAGAATCTTTATATGAATATTATGTTGATTCTGATTGTTCTCTTATTGAAATTTCTTTTGAAAATATTTTTTTATATTTAGGTAGTCAATGTCTTCAAACTATTGTTCAAGAATTATTTAAAAATGCAATTCAAAATGATGAATTTTTGTCTTTTTGTTTTACTAAAAAAATTATAAAGAAAATATATAGTTTATTTCAACTAAGATTTTATTTTAATGATACCATACTTTCAAAAACTCAAAAAAAGGTTATTTTACCAATTTCAGGTATAATTATAAAGCATAAAAATTTAGCAATTGAAATGAATAATATTTTTGAAAAAATGGAAAAAAATTATAAAAAAAGATTAACTCTAGGAAAAATTGATTCAGAATCAGTAACAACAGATGTTAATATAATGTATAATTTAATAGGAGATGAAGCAATTGTTTTTGAATGTGATTGGAATGAATTATTACCTAAAATAATAACAAATGAAATTTTTAAAAATTATCGTATAAAACCTTTAGATTTTACTCAAACATTAAGAAAAATTTCTACTTTTAAATATATTAGTCCTTTTAAAATGTATCAAATATTAAATTCATTTAAAGAAGAAAAAATAAAACCTGGACAAGTTATATTAAAAGAAGGTCCTAAATCAGAACAATTTTATTATATATTTAGTGGAGAAGTTAATTTAAATATTAATGGAGTTGTCTTAAAAACTTTAAACAAAGGATTATCATTTGGAGATATTTCAACAGATTTTATTAATTATTCTCAAAAAACAAATTTTATAAGTAAAAACCAAGTAATACTATTTGTTCTTGATAAGGATAATTATAATGATATTGTAAATAAAGGTGACTTTTATTTAAGATTAAGAAGAATAATAGATAAAAATGATAGTTCAATAACTTTAAATAATTTATATTATATAACAGATTTAGGAAGTGGTTCTTTTGGAAAAGTATATTTAGTTCATAATAAAGAAAAATTATTTGCATTAAAAACAATAGAAATATCAGCAATATCAGAAAATAAAGAAAAAGCAACTTTAATATTAAATGAAAAGACAATAATGTCTCAAGTTGATCATCCTTTTATAGTAAGATTAAACAATACATTTAAAACTAGAGATTATATATTTTTTTTAATAGAATATATAAATGGAATAAATATGAGAGAATTTTTAGAATTAAAAGATAAAAGACATTTAAGAAATTTAGAAGAGGCAAAATTTTATGGTGGAATATTATTTACAGTATTACATTATTTATCAAAAAGAAGAATAATTCATAGAGATTTAAAACCAGATAATTTAATGTT
Source organism: Isotricha sp. YL-2021b (assembly GCA_023805745.1). Lineage (NCBI taxonomy): Eukaryota > Ciliophora > Litostomatea > Vestibuliferida > Isotrichidae > Isotricha > Isotricha sp. YL-2021b. The sequence continues at coordinate 41,815 of JAJJKW010000289.1, read as the reverse complement.
AGATAAAAATGGATATTTAAAAGTAATTGATTTTGGAGTTGCAAAATATTTAAAAGGAAAAGATTATACAAATACTTCAACTGGAACTCCACATTATATGTCACCTGAAGTTATTTTATCAAAACCTTATTCTTTTGAAGTTGATTATTGGTCTGTTGGAATTATATTATATGAAATATTTTATGGAAGAGTTCCTTTTGGTTATGGAACTCATTCAATTAATGAAATTTATAAAGATATTATTGAATGTAATTTACATTTACCTTCTGATCCTAAAAATGAAAATTTTAATAATTTAATTAAAGTTTTATTGTATAAAGTTCCTTCAAGTAGGATTTCTGTTTTTAAATTAATTAAAAATCATATTTTTTTTAAAGATTTTGATTTCGATGATTTGTTAAAATTTTCTTATGATTCTCCTTATAAACCTGTTAAAAATATTATTACTGGAAATGAAAGTGAAATAATAAGTAATATTAGAGTTCCATTATTAAGTTTTATGCAAAATCATATATTTCAAAGTGCAAGTGATATTGATGAAAATTTCCTCAAAACTTCCTCAGAAAATAAATTTGATAATTTTTAGATTTTTTTAACTTAAATATTTTATGTTTATTATTTATGAGTAAATTGTAGATATTGTTGTATTTTAGTGATTGTTAATACAAATAAAGTTTTTTTATATATAATTAATTAAATTATTTTAAATATTTTTCAATATAAAACTCTTAAATGTCGAATATTTATCATAATATAAATATTAAAAATTAAAAACTATAATTCTTTAAAAATTTAAAACTATTTAAAAAAAAGAAAATAAATTTATTGATCTAAACACAAAGCAATTCCTTTAAGAATAACAGTATCTAAATTTCCTTGAAACTTTAATCCTAAACTACAAATAAAATGTTCTCTAAATAAATTTTCATATAAAGGAATTCCAATTTCATCTTTTTTTTGAACTTTTCCTTTAACAAAAATAAATTGACAAATAGGCATTTTAACAATTTCACTTTGATTTCCAGCAATATCAATTAATTTAGTTCCATCAAAATCAGCTCCTTGTAAAAATAATCCATTAATTTTAGCAAAAACTCCATTAGATTGATTATTAAAATTACATTCAATTTCTAATTCATCAATAGGAATTTTCATTTCTCTTGCACTTTTTTGTCTTAATGCATTAATAAAAGCTTCTGGATGTAAAAATTCACTTAAATTTATATCAGTTGAATTTAATAAATTATCTCCTTTAACTCCTTTAATATAATTTATCATTCCATTTATTTTTTTTCCTAAACTTTTTAAATAATTTGATGGTATTTCAGGACCATCCCATATATTACTCCATTCTTCTGGTATTGTATTTCTTAATAAATCTTGACTATTATTCATTACTTGTGATGTTAATATTGCATTTCCATTTAATGCATTATTTATATCATTTAAACATATTTGTACTTTATTTCCTAAATCACATATTTGATTTGCTTCACTTTTAATATATAAAGTTATTGGATCTTTACTTGATATTTTATTTGCTTGACTTTTTAATGTATCTATTATATCTTGACGATACATACTTTTCCACATATTTAATAAAGGAGATAATTTTTCACTCCATGAATTTTTATCAAATTTTTGCATATCTGAAGATATTGAATATATGCTATTTAATTTCATTATTACTTGTGTACTTACATATCTTTGAACACTTCTATCTACATTTAATGGAAGACCAAACATTTCTGGTTCATCATTTTCTGGTAAACTTCTTATCATATTTGTATAATCTCCTACTCTACTTGAAAGTAAAACTGGTAATTTACTATTATTTAAAATATTATTATTATTATTTTCTAATATTTTTTTATTTAATATATTATCAATATAAGTACACATTACAGTATGATCAAAATCATTATCAATTCTTCCTCCATAAAATGTCCCTTTAATTAAACCTTTAATATTTTTCCAAATACTTTCAGAATCATCTTTACTTAAATATTCAACTAAAGTTTCTGTAGAAACTTTTAAATCACTATATGAAAATTCATAAAATTTAGACCAACCTTGGGGAATATAAGTTCTTCTTTCTTGTAAAATTGCATGAATAAAAGCTAAAGCAAATAAAGCTTGATAAATTTTATTATTGTGTATATTAGGTAATAAATCAATAGACCATTGTTGATAAATTCTTTCCATATTTTTTTTAATTCCAGGTGGAGTTTCATAAGTATATTTAATACAACTTTGTAATAAAATAGGAGAAAATTTAGCATGAGTTTCACTAGTTAAAAATAATCTAAATTTTTCATTTGGATTATTAATACTTTTAATTTCTTTTTCTAAAGTAGGTAACCATGAAATAGCTAAATGAATATTTTTTAAAGTTAACCATTTTCCTTTTTCTGCACATTCTTTTAATATAATTATATTAGAATTATTATCACCTGCTCCCATAGGAATTTCCACATAATTATTTCTTCCTACAATTTTACAAGCTAATTCTTCTAAATCTTTACTTGGATCTGAACCTAATGTTGTTAAAAACATTATTGGTATTTTATTATCTGGATTTGCATCTATATATTGATTCATACTCATTTGACTTGGAACCAAAGAATTTATTAATAAAGTTTCACAAATAAAATTTTTTAAAGCACTTTCTAATCTATCTGGTCTTGTTACTTGTATCATTATTAATTTATCTAATGGAGATAAACTATAATAATCATCCATTTTATTAAATTCACTTTCAGGAGTTGAAGAATAATACCATTTTTCATTTTTTGCTATTTTTTGTGCTAAATTTGGGAAATATTTATTTAATGCTATAAATATTCCTTTTCTTTCTTCTGGTAAAAATTTAGGAGATGAACCAGAAGAATTTGAAGTATCTATATTTCCTAAAATGAAATCCCAATATGGTTTTAATTTTGTATTATCATTATCACAATATATTGTTTTTATATAAAATAAACCAAAAATTAATAAATCACTTTTAAATAAACTTCTACTATAATAACTAAATGATTCTTGAATTAAAGTTGTTGTATATTCTTTTAATTTTTCTGATATATCAGAATATGATTCTCTATTTTTCATTTCTATTATATTTTTAAATAAATTCATATAATTATCTAAACTAAATTGATACATTGGATTAATTTTATATAAATCTTGTAATAAAATATATATTGTTGTAGCAGTTTTAGATAAATTTTTATATATATTTCTTTTATGTTCAATTTCATTACTTTGTTCAATTGATTTTTTCAAAATTTCACTTGATGCAATACTTTTTTCTTTAGATTGTTCTAAAGAATCAATTAATTTTTGATTTTCCAATAAATTACCTTCTAAATGAATTAATTCTTCTAATAATTTTTTTTCAACATCATTTAATTCTAATTTAATTTTATCTTGTTCTTCTAATAAAGCATTTTTTTGTCTTTCTAATTCAGGTTGTTCAATATCAATAGTTAATCCTAATAAAATACTTTCTAAACCACTTCTCGTAACAGTAAAATTAACAACAGACATAGAAGATAAAACATTATTTGAAATTTCAATACTAGAATCTCTTGTTACTAAATATAATTTAAATTTATCATGAATTTCAATAACTTTTTCTCCTAATTTTAAAACATTTGTAGGACCTCTTTTAAATTTTTCATTTCTAATTAAAGGAACTAAAAATGGTTCAATTTTATCAACATCAGAAATTAATAAAACTTTACCAAATCTAATAGCTAATTCTACATTAGTTAATAATTTATTATCATGTAAAGAAACAACATCAAATTGACTTGTTTTTGTTTGAATATTCTTTTTAAACCATTCTGTTGCTTTTGTAACTGGATCTATAATTAAAACAGTTCTTAAACTTTCATTAATAATTAAAGCATTTTCCATTGATAAAGTATCTGTTGGTAAACCATCAAATTTCAATTTTAGCATTTCACTTTCATTTAATAAGAAATTTATCATTGAAATTGTATTATTTTCATGTTTTCCAAAATTAATTGCTTTAATCCATAAATTATTTAATTTTTCTCTAATTGATTCATTATAATATCCTAAAAATGAAATAAATGCAGCTGATAATAAAGAATTAAATGGTATCATTTCATTTGATATTGTTAAATCATTTATTTGTTGTGCCCAACGATTTTTTTCATCAGTTAATTTACTTAATAAAGTTTTTGCTTTTAATAATAAATCTTCTGTTTTTTTTAATTCTATTTTTAATAATTGAGTTTCTCCTGTTAATTTTTCAAATCTTTCTTTATATTCTTTTACTTTTTCTTCTATTTGATTTATTTCTTTTGTATTTTTATCAACTGCTTTTTGACTTTTTCTTAATTGATGTTCTGCTGCATTTAATTCATTTTCTAAAGGTTTTATTTTTAATTTAACATCATAAAATTTTAAAACTGCTTTTACAAATTCAGAAATTTTTGCTAAATTTTGATTAATTCTTTCAACATTAGATTTATTAAAACAATTTGGATTTGAAGTAACATATCTTTTAACTTTATCAGCATTTTCAACAGATAAATTTTTAATATTAAAGCTTTGTAAAGCTAAAATAGATTTCATATTAAAAGTTTGTTTAATTTGATATTCACTTAAATCATTATAGCCAATTAATTGTAACATAGCTTTTAAAATATAATAAACTTCTTGAGGCAAAATAGGTTTTCTAAAATAAATTGTAATTTCTGTTAAAGCACCAGAATCTATTTTTTTAACTAAATTTTGTGCTTTTTCAACTTCAGGCATAACATCTCTTAATTGTTCTTCAACTTCAACTTTATGTGCTTCAACTTTTTTTGTATCTTCATTAATTTGAACATTTAATATATTTAATTGATCTTTTTTTTCCTTTGATAATGCCATTGCTTCTGTTATTTGACTTAATGAATCATTTGCTTCTTTTTGTTTACTTTCTATTTCTATTTTTTGTTTATCTGATTTTTCTGTTAATTCTCCTACAAATTTTTCTGCTTCTTCTAATTTATCTAAACCACTTTTTAAATGCTGTTTTTCTGCTGATGAATTTGATAATTTTTCTTTTATTAATTCTTTAAATGTTAAAACAAATTGCATAAATTTTCCCATTGATGTTATTACTTCATTTTTTGATATTGAAAACATGTCTAATATTGCTTTTGATAAATTTACTATTTCATCATTTGTTATTATTTTATTTTTTACTAATAATTCATAACTTGATGATAATTCAGTTTTTATAAATTGTACTAAACCTTTTTTAGAAACATCATTAAACCAAACAACATTACATTTTGTAACTAAAGCTGGATTATTTAATATAATTTGATTAAATTCTTTATCATCATAATCTAATAAAATACACATTTTAACATTTTTTCTTATTCTACTTGTAAAGAAATCATATTGAGATCTATATTCATTTTGTTCTTTATATTCATTTACAATTTGACCTAAAAATGCTTCTTGTTCATCTTTGTTTAATAATGATGGAACTTCTCCTGAACATAATAAACTATTTATATATTCCATTATTTCTGAAGAAACTATATGATGCATTTCTATTATAAATATTATTGTTCTACTTTCAACTGCTGACATATTAAATAAATCTTTTATATTTTTCTTAAAATCTTTTAATGAATAATCTTTTGTTAAACTTAATGTAAATTCTTCATAATGTTTTGAACTTGATGTTACTCTTATACTTTTTTTTCTTCCAACGGCGTAAGTTCCAATTAATAATAAATTATTATAATCTTTTGTTATTATTCTATCAATAATTTTACAATTTTGATAAACTTCATCAAAATAATTCATATGTAAATCATCATTATCTCTTTCATAAATCATTTGTCCTTTTACTAAAAGTTCTTTATAATCATCAGGTGATATTTCAGTTAAAGTATTATTACCAGAATTTAAAGAAGTAAAAATAACATCATTTAAAGCAGCAATATCAATTTTATTATTTAATTTAACATTAGTAGAAATTTTAGTTAATTCATTTGCTAAAAATTGATCAAATTTCTTTTTAGAATCTTTTCCAACTAATTTATCTCTAAAAATTCTCATTCCTTCATAAGCCCAAACTTTAATAATTTGATCATTATCTTTACATTCATATCTTAATAATCCAATTAACCAATTTGAAATATCTCTTGGAGTAAAAATATAATGATGATAATCATCAAAAGTGAAAGTATTTTTAACATTATTATATAAAGAAATTGAACAATTAGATAATATTTTACTTAAATCAGTTAATTTTCCAAGAGTTTCACTTGATAAAATAGCTTTTAAATATTGAATATAAATTATATTCATATCTTCATTTGTAGGATAATCTAAAAATAACATTCTAACATTTCCTGTAAATCTTGTTGTTATTTCATATCTTCCAACAGTTGAAGAAGGATTCATTGAAGCAATAATTTGAATTCTTTCTAAATAAACAAATTCTAAATTTTCATCATAAAAACCTTCATAAGCAACAATATTTTGTAAAAATGAAATTAATTGTATTGTATTATATTTATCAGGTTTTGGTAAATTAATATCTTTTAAATATACTATTAATTTTTGACAATCTCTTGGTCTTAAACATTTACCTCTTGAAGTATTATTCATAGTACAACTTTGAAGTAATTTTTGAATAATATTTGTTGATGAAGTTTGACTAGTACAATTTAATGTTGTAATTTGACATGATCTTAATTGAGAAGTTGCATAAGTTATTAATAAACTTTTTCCAGCTCCTTCAGGTCCAACAACAATAAATGGTTCATTATTTTCTAACCACATTTTTAATATATGTAAATTATATTTTGTTGATGATGTTTTTATTAAAGGATATCCTGTTAAAAATTGTTTAATATCATTTATTTCATTTTCATTTGGTTCAAATTCAAAGTTTAATATATTTTGTCTTATTGGATCATAATAAACATCTAATATATTATTTAAATTTGATGGTTTTTCTCCTGTTACTTGAAAAACTTGCATAGCGAATTTTTTTCTTTGTTCAATTTCTAAATTAATTCCTAAACCTTTAATAATAAAATCAGCAAAAGCACTTTTTGCAATTGAATTAGGATTAAAATTTTTATCTCTAAATAAGCTATTAAAAACAGATAAAAAGTTATTAATACTTCCATAATTAGTAGTATTAAGCATAAGTGAATAATTTTCTTTATAATTTTTAAATATTTCTAAAAAATAATTATCAAACCATGTTTTAACAACACTTCCATTATCTTTTAGAGTTTTAGTAATCCAACTATTATAAATAGAATTAATATCTAAATCTTCTTGATTCATATAAATAATACCCATTCTAGAAACAGTAGCAGGAGAAGCAAATTTTAAAGAATCAGTTTCAAAAATAAAATTAACATTATTTCCAAAATTAATTCTTTCTCCATTTTGCATAGTTAACAATCTATTATCATCAAGAACAGAATTTAAAGCTTCAATCCATTCAGGATCAACATCTCCATCACAAATAATCCAACATTTAACATCTAAAGGTTCTTTTTCAACTTCTCTAGCACATTTAGTTAAAACACCATAAGTATATTCTCCAGTATCATGATTCATATGTCCTAAAAGTAATTTTCTACTCATAGCTTTTGGATTTATTATATGAACTACTATTTTTTGATTTAATTTACCATAAGCATCTTGAAGTAATTTCCATATTGCACTTTTACCACATCCTGAAGGTCCTACTATTACAACTCCCATTCTTTGACGACATGCTTCATAAAATTGATCAACTTTTTTAAACTGACTATCAATTAATTCATAATTTAATGTTTTATATGATTCCATTAATGCATTATTTAATTCTTCATATATTATATCACTCATATCTATATTTGGAAATACATCTCTAATTAATAAATTAAATATTTGAGCATCAGAAAATGTTAATTTTGATAATACATTTATACGAATTGCTTTTATTAATATTGATGTTTCTTCTTCATATGATGCTATTTTTCCTTGGTTTAAATAATTTTGAATTTGTTGTGATGCTACTGTTAATATTGTTTTTAATGCTCTTAATCCCCAATCATAATGTTGTTGATATGAAAGACCTTGTCTACATAAAGTGAATAATGTTGTTACTTTTTTTGATAATATATCTCCATTTTTAAATCCTTCTGCATAAAGTAATGTTTGTGCTATTTGCAAATTATCAGGAACACTCATAGCAACAGGTCTAAATAATATTTTTAAATTATCTGGTAATTTACTTCTACCACCATAACCTTTTGAAGCAGGATTCATAGTCACATAAATAGCAGAATTATAATCAACATTGACTTTTTGATTAAGAAGATCAATTTCATTGATTTTATTTTTTAAAGCAAATTGAATAATTTGAATTTGAATGGAAATAGCACTTAATTGTTCTTCAAGTAATCTATTAAATTCATCAAAACAACCCCAAGCACCACTTTTAACTAAACCAATGAAGATTCTTCCCATAGCTTTAAAGTCAATTCCTTCATCACAATTAAAAACAAGAACTTGTCTTCCGAAAGCTTGTCCGAGTGCTTTAACTGATTCTGTTTTTCCTGTTCCTGCTGGTCCATAAGGATTTCCTCCGTAACCTAATCGAAGAGCTTGTGTTAATGTTAAGTAACATTTATCTGTTAATGGAGTATGTACTAATTTTTGAGATGCTCCTTGATATTCAAATGTATATATAAATGTTCCGTCACACATTGATACATATAGAAAATTATTGTCTTTTTTTATCTGGTATTTTAATTGAGAAAAATAGGACCAATCTATTAAATCTTTTGTTTGGTCTTTATATAATAATTCAGAAACTTCTCTGTTGTGAATTAAATCTAACATTAAGTTCTTTATTTTAAATAATTTTATATTGTCTGAACCACTTTTTGCTTGGATTACACTTAAATTTTGAATTGTATTTTTTGTATCTGATAATAATTGATTTAAGGTATTTGATTTTATGGAATTCATTGCTGAATAATTAAATTTTATCATTTCTATTAATGCACATATTTGAGATGAATATATATCTAAATATGAAAAATCATCTTTTTTATTTTTATAATCATTTATTGCTTTTGATAAATGATTTAATAAAGTTCTTCTCATTTCATTTGTTAAGTCATTTAACCATTTTTCTAATTCATCTCCAATTAAAACTTTTTTACCTAAAGTTACTTTTTCATTTATTATAGATAAAATTTCAGTAACATTATTATCATCATTAATAGTTAAAGCAGTAATTCCTTGATATAATTTTCTTAAATTATTTTTAATAACTCCTTTATCTTTACAATTAGCTAAAAATTCTAATAAATCATCATCACCAATGAAATATAATCTTGCAAATTTATTTCTTTTATCTTCTAAATAATCATTTAAAGCTTTTTGGCATTTTTCTAATTGATCAATAAGCATTTCTAAAGTATTTTGAATTCCAATAATAGAAAAAATAGTAGTAACTCTTAAATTAGTATTTAAAGTAATTAAAATATTTCTAAATTCATCATCAATTTTTTTAAATCTACTTTGTTCATTTGGTAAAGCACCTCTACTAAAAATAGGTTCTAAATAAACCCATTTTCTTTGAATTAAATTTAAATCAGTTAGCCAAGAATCTAAATTACCAAATTTAGTTTCATATTGTCCAATTTGTTCTTCAAATCTAGAAAAATATTCTGAAGTTTTAACAGAAACTAAAAGAGCTTGTTTATCAGAAATATCACTCATTAATTCTTTCCAATCTTTTATTAATGGAGTTACTCTTTTTGTATTTTGATTTATATTTTCTGTAAAATGAAATTCTGCTGTTTCAAACCATGCTGCAAGTTCTGACATTGCATTTCTTATTAAAATTTCTCCTTGTGCTCTTTGATATAATTCTTTTATTGCATTTTGTTTTTTTATTAATAATTCATTTTTTTCTATAAAATTACCAAATTTTAAATTTTCTTTTGTTATTTTATTATCAAATTTTAACATATTAAATAAACTCTTCCAATGATCTCTTTCAAAATTATCTCCTATTAAATATTTATATACTGGAAGTGATTGTTTTAAATTTTCTAATTGATGACTTATATGGAAATATATAAAGTTTTTATCTCTTTTTTTTATTTTATCTTGCCAATTCATTGTAAAATCTTGCATTAAACCAAATGCTTTATGTCTAATTCCAATCCATTCTTCTTTTGATAAATTATCTAAATTTTCATTAAAATCAAATAATAAATTCCATTTTTCTCTTGTTTTTTCTACTTCTTTTTTCATATTATTATATGGAGTTATATCACTATCAATTTTTAATTCAAAATTATTCATTTCTTCAATAATTCCACCAAATTCTTTATCATATTTATCCCAATCTTCATATACTTTTTTTATTCCTTTTATTAATTCATTTATATCTGTATCTTTATCTGGCATATAATTATCAGGTGGAATTGCATCTTTAAATTTACTATTAAATTTATCTACATTATTTAATAATTGTTTTATTTTATTATTTTGTTTTACTTTTATTTCATTTTTTTGTTCTTCTAACATTCCAGAAAAATCTTTTAACATTACTTCATAATTATCCCATCTTTTATTTAAAACTGATAAATTCATACTTTGACCTGTTAATTGTAATAATAATTTATTCATATCTTCACATTCAACACATAATTTTTCATATTCAAATTTTTTTTTAGTTTGTTCTGCAAATTTTTTTTTAAATTCTAAAACTTCTTCAATTGATTCTGCTTTTTTTCTCATATTTTCCATAGCATCTTTAGCAAATTCATCAATATTTCTTACAGTCTTTTGTAAATGACCTTTTAAAGTAGATCCTAATGTATCAAAAATTTTTTCAAAAGCATCATCAACAAACATTTTATAAGAAACTATATTAACTTTAAAACAATCTATTTTAATAACATCATCTAATTTTTCAATTTCTTTTCTTTTATTTCTTATTATTTCATAATTATATTTCCAATCTTCTGTTGATGTGAAATTTTTATCAATATATGATTCAAAATCTAAATATGATAAACCTACATCACCAGCTAAATTTTTTTTTAATTCTGTTAATTTAGAAATAGAATCATTTAATTTAGAATATAAATTATGAATTTCTTTTGAATTTTCTTCTACAATTGTATGATAATATGATTGATCATCTTCTTCAGAAATAAAATTTCTTATTGTTGAAGGTATAGAAAGAAATTTTTCAATATCTCTATAAATTTGTTTTTTTATATCTTCTAAAGGAGGATTTAAAGCAAGTGCTCTATGTTGAATTGCAAATTCACAAGGAACTTCTGTTACAAAAGAATAAAATTTATCTAAAGAAATTGAATATTGTATTTTTAAAATTTTATATAATTGAAAATTCCAATGAGATTTCCATTCACTTAATAAACTTTTATCTTCTTTATAATTATCTGCTATATCATCATATACATCTCTTGCTTTTTGTAATATTTCTTTCCATTTAAATTTATTACTTATTAAATCATAATTAAATAATTGACATAATAAATCTAATATTATTGCATGAGCTTTTTTTAATCTTCTTATTTCTGTTGTTAAACTATTTGCTGCTGTTTGAATTATATTAACATAATTTTCTAAATCTATTTTATTTGTACTACTTTTAAATTTTTTTGTTGCTATTGATAAATTCATTTCAAATTCTTTTGCACATTTAACTAACATTGGTTTTTGACTTGGAATAACTTGTGAACTTAAAGTATTATAAAAATTAGCAATTTGTTTTAAACTTATTGCATCTTTTAATATTTTTTTACCTTCATTATTTACATTAATTAATTCTCTATTAACTTTATTATAATAACCATATTCAGTTAAAATTCTAATATCTTGAATTAATTGAAATAATTTTTCAGAAAAATTAACTTTTAAAAAACCTGAATTTTTATCAATTTCAACAATATCTTCTCCTAATTTTGGTAATTCTTGACTTAAACCAATAAAACTTCCATTCCAATCTGCAATATTATCTTCAATATATTGTTCTATATTTTTATGTAATTCTATTGCATTTTTATGAAAAATATTATAATCTTTTAAATCATTTAATACAGATGATAATTTAATTGCATTTGCACATTTTTGTTTTAATGAATGTGCACTTATAATTAAAGATATTTTATTTGATAAACCTACAATATTTTTTTCATTTGTTTTTTCTTCTGCATCATCATCATTTAAAAAATCATTTCCATTTTTTTGTTTTGTATCATATATTTGTTTTAATTCTTTTAAATAATTATTTAAATTACCTAAAACTACATTTCTTTTATCATATGTTAATCCTTGAAATTTTAATCTACTTAAAATTCCTTTCCAATGATTTAAATCTCGTAAAATCATTATTACATGATTTCCAGTATCAAAAACATCTTTATTTAATTTATTTATAATTTCATCTGAAACTTTATCTAAATTACTATCTAATAATTTTAAAATATCTTCATTTGAATCCATATTATTTTGATTTATTTGCTCTAAATTTAATTCAGGCATTAATTTTCTTACTTCAGCAAATAAAGTTTTTATTTCTATAATTTCATTTATTCTATTATCAACTTTATCAAAAACATTATTTTTTAAATTAATTTGAGCATCTTTAAAATATAATTTATTTAACATTTCAATTCTATCTTTACAAAAACGAAAACCTTTTTGAACTTCTAATAATTTAATATAATTTTCTCTTGAATTATCATTTTTAAAATCATTTAATTTATCATTAATTTTTGCAGCAAAATAATCAAGAGATAAACTAAGAAAATGTCTTAATCTTAAAATATTAACTTTAGGTTCAATTCTTTGAATAATATCTTCAACACAACCAATAATTTGAGGAAAAATTTCATTAGATTTTTCAGGAAGAATATCATAAGAAGGTAAAAAAAATTTTTCAACTTTTGTTAAAATTTCTATAATTGAACTTATTCTTTTATTTCCTGGTGAAGTTTGAGAATATAATTTCCAAAAATCAATTTCTTCTTCTGGAGAACATATAATTGAATAATTATCTTCTGTTAAATCACCTCTTTGAATTTTTTCATTTCTTAATTTTTTTTCTATTGAAATTATTCTTTCTTTAAAATTTTGAAGATAACTTTCAATTGAAATTTTATCTTTTCTATTTTTTATTTGAGATATTATATTTGCATCAATTTCAGAATTTAATAAAGAACTAAATGAATCTTGAGAAAAAGTAACATTAACATTAGAAAAAAAATCTTCATAATTTAAAGAAGTTTTTTGAATTTTATAAAATGATAATGTTAAATCATGTTCATTTATTAATTTATTTTCAGAAGATGTTATTTGAATTAATTTGTCACTTGCAGGTAAATAAGTTATTTTTAAATAAGGAATTCTTTCAGAAGTTAAAAATTCTTGGAATTCTTTATATGTAAATATTTCTTGACCTGCTTCTTTATGAAGCAAAGTTCTTATTAGTGAGAGTATTGTACTTTTTGTTGACTGCTCACTCATTTTTTATATAAAATAAAATTAGTTTTAGTTATTTAAATAATCTAATTAAAATAATTTTTTACACTAATTTTAGTAGAATTAAATTTCTTTTTATATATTATTATTTATTTTTGAATTAAAGATTGTTTTTTGTAATTTTCTACAATAATATTTAATCTAGGATCTCTTAAAATTTCTTTTCTTTCTTCTAAAGAAAAAATATATATAAATAATATATCACTCATATAAATTGTTTCATTATAAATCCAATGTCCATAAACTATTGAATTCCAAGATAAAGCTGATAATAAAATCACATCTATAGAAACTAAAAAATCTCTTTCTCTAAAATAAATAATTACAGAATGAATAGGAAGATATATAAGTGGAGGAAGAATAAAAAGAATATTTGGCTTAAATTCTATTTGTTTTAAATGAGATACATGCATTTCTCCTATTAATTGACTTATTGATAATCCATAAATTACTACTAAAACTTTTGGAAAATAATCAATAATATTACTATGATTAAGTTTGATTATTATAAATAAAGTAATTAATACAAATATATAATAAGTAAAAAAATTTATTGAAGTAGAAATTTTATCTGGATTTTTATTTTTAACATTTTGAAATGAAATATAACATAGATAAAAACCATAAACACAAATAATTAAAATTAAAGAATTATTTAAGTTTCTAGATAATATTTGTTTATTCCAAAAATCACTTCCTGAAAGACAAGTGAATATATCAATAATACAAATTAAAATCATTCCATCACAAATTCCATTAAATTTTGGTAATATTAATTCACCGTTAATATATTCTTCCCATTTATTAAAATAAAAAACATTAACCAATGAAATATATAAAAATATATATTGATTTAATTCTTCAAATGCTATTATAGAACCTAAGTTAATTGAAATTAATATTAAACTTATTGCACTTATTGAATGATTAATTAATAAAACTAAAGTAGTTAAAGATTTTGTTCTTATTGCTTGTTTAATAACACATTTATGAATAATTATATATATAAAATTTAAAAAAAAATTTATTAATTTAACATAAAATTCATTTTCTTCGTTTCCTTTTAAACCTGTAAAGCATATAATAAGAAAAAAATTTAATGAATTTATTAAAATTCCTATTAATGATAAAATATTAGGAGAGAGCCAAATTGGAATATATTGAAGAATTTTATCACATAATGGAGATATTATAGTTTTATATGTTATACTATGATCTTCACCTTTATATTCATATGATTTTATATTTTCCCCTTGTCCACCTATTGAAATCATCTTTAATTGATTTTTAAAAATAAAAATTTAAAATACTAAAAAATATTATAGGTTAAATAATATATTTTAAAATTTTATCATTCCAAAAAATTATGGATAATAAAGAAAAAAAAAAAGAAAATAATCAAAATAATAATGATAATAAAGATAAAGGAAATAAAAAATTCTTAAATAAAAAACATTTACATCCAAATAAAAGTAAAAAGAAAAATAAAAAAAATAAAAATTTAAATAAAGAAAAAAATATTAACTTAGGTTCAATAGAAAAATTATACCAAAAAGCCAAAAATTTATATTTCGAAAAATCATCTCCATATGATTTAGATAAATTAGATTATACAAAAAAAATAAATAAAGAAAAAAAATGGACACATGATATTTTACAAAATGGAACTTTTGATGATAAAATAAGTTCATTAATGTTATATATAAAAGATAATCCAAAATATAAATTAAAATATTTAGAAATATTATTTAAATTATCAAATGGAAAAAATAGAAGAAAAAATGAAAGTGTAATAATAGCTTTAAAAGAATTATTTTTGGAAAATATTCTTCAAGGAAAAAAATATATTTCTTTCATAAAGGCATATGGAAATAATCCAGATTTAAACATAAAAATTTCCAATGAAAAATTAATTGATAGTTATTATGAAGATAGAATACATAATTTATATTTAAAATTAATAAATTTATTAGAAGAAAATATAATAAATGAACCATTACCAAAATTAAAAAAAAAGAGTATGGATTATTTATTTGATATGATTGTTAAAGAACCTGAATGTGAAGAAACTATTTTAAGTGATTTAATAAATAAATTAGGAGATCCATTATCAGAAATTTCAAATTATGCTATTCAATTATTAAAAAATTTACAAATGAAACATATGAAAATGTCTTTAGTTATTTTTACTAATGTTAAAACATTTTTTACTTCTTCTAAAAATAATAATGCTAAATATAATGCTTTAGTTTATTTAAGTCAAATGATTATTCCTCATGAAGTTTTTGGTTTTATGGAAGAATCCATTAAATTTTTTTTTAGTTTATTTAATCAATTTTCTGGAAAAGATTATAATAAAAATATTATAAAAAAAGGAAAAGACAAAAAAAAAAAGAAACAAAAATTAAAAGAAGAAGAAGAAAATAATGAAAAATTTTTATCATTAATAGTAAAAAGAATAAATATTTTATTTAAATATGCAAAAAATAATCCAAATAGAATGGAAAAAATAAATGAAATAATTAAAGAAAAAATAAACATTTTATTTAAATTGTCACATAATAAATCTTTGAAGTTATCAATCGAAATATTAAAATTATTATATGGAATAATTCAATCACAAGATCAATCTTTTTCTGATAGATATTATAAATCATTATATGATTTAATATCAAATAATTTATTAAGTACATCAAAACATGTAAAAGAAGCTTTAAAATTAATTATGATAAGTTTGATGTATGATAATAATATTAATAGAATTTCTTCTTTTTTAAAAAGATTATTAGAAATGAGTTTAGTTTCAGAACCTTCTTATATAATATGTATTTTAATAATTGTTTCTCAAACTTTAAGAAATAAAAATAAATTATGGAAATTAATTGAAAAAAATCAAACTAATGTGAAAAAGTTTTATGATTCTTCAAAAAGAGATCCTCAATTTGCAAATGGTGAAAATTCTTTTTTAAATGAATTACAATTATTAAATAATCATTATCATCCATCAGTTCAAAGAATGAGTAAATTTATTATTGATAATTATAATAAAGAAGAAATTTCATATAATGGAGATCCTTTAATTGATTTTTCTCTTGTTAATTTTCTTGAAAAATTTATATTAAAAAATCCAAAAATTAAAAAAGATAAAAAAAATAAGAAAGAAAAAAAATTAGAAAATGATGATGAAGAATTACAAAAATTTATTGAAAATGCTGAAAAAGAAGAAAATAAATTATCAAATGAAAATAATAATAATCTAGAAGAAGAAAATTTAAGTGATGATGATTTAGAATTTATTTCAAAATTTAATAAAGTTTATCCCAAAATAACAAATAGTAAAAATTACATTAAAAAAATGAAAAAAAAAGAAAAGAAAAAAAATATTAATGATGAAGATGATGTTATTGATCAACATGAAAAAGATGATGAATTAGATAAATATGCTGATAAAATAATAGAAGATGAATATAAAAAATATGATAAAGATATTGATGATGATAATGTTGAAGATTTAGGAGAAGTTGAAGAAGAAGAAGATGAAGATAATATTGATGATGATTTAATTGAAGAAAGTGAAATTGATGATAATTTAAATGATAATATTGAGGATAATGATTTATTTGCTGATGCTAGTAAATATGAAGATGAAGAAAATGATGAAGATATTTTAAATCAAAAACCTAAGAAAAAACAAAAAAAGAAATAAATGTTATTTTTATCATTTTAAAATATAATAAATTGTTTAATAAATTTTTTAAAAATTTGATTTAAAATAACTCATTAAATAATTCTTATTTATAATGTGATTATTAATAAATTAATGTTTTCAATTTTAATTTTACTTCATTATTCAAATTTTTATTTTTATTAATATATCATTAATATATAATACCTAATTGTCTTTATAAGATAATATAATCAAATTAAATATCTTTAATTTTTATAACTTTTAATAAGATTTTAACAATTATCAATTTACTAAAGATTATAAGTAAATAAATTAATATTTGAAAAAAATATTTAATTCGTTATATATCTATTATAAATTATATAACAATTTTTTAAATCATTTTTTTGAAATGGGTATGACAATGAGATAATTAATCATCCTCAAATTAAATATTTCATTAGAATTTGATGTGAACCGACAATGAGAAATAAGGTATATTCAAAAAAAAAAGTTATATATTATAATTGATTAAAAATATCTAAATGCTGAAGAAATATTAGAATTTGATGATATTACAAATTATTAATGAATTATAAAGGAGAAAAATTAAGATTTATTATTTTATATAATGAAAATATAAGTTTTTTTTTCTGAATTTTAAAATATAAGAAGAACTTAAAAATTTTTTTTATATTACATAATAACTTCCATAAATTATTATTATTATTATCATAACCTTCTACAGGAAATTTTTTTTTCTATTTCTTTTTTATTATCTTCATTTAAATAACTACTTTAACATTCTTCTTTTATTTTGATAAAATATTTTTTGAATGATTTTTTTTAAAATTTTTTTTAAAGAAGTTACTTGTTTTATAAGGATAATTTTTAAATAACATATTTAATTTATATTATTTAAAATAATTTGGTTTTTTTTGAGCTTTTTAATACCAAAATTACTAATTTTTTGTTTCTTTTGGTAAAATATTTTCTATTTACATATATTTATAAAATTTTTTTTTATACATAGGCATAATTTAAATGATTTACTCTTTTTCAATATTAATAATTTCTTTTTCTTTTAAAATTACATTTTCCAATTTTTCATACCAATTAACTATTTTCATAGGAAGAGATATATTTAAAAGTGTATTTGGAATATTCATTTTATAATCAATTTGATTTAGAGATTTAAAATAAAAATTATTTTCATCTTCCTCAATTGTATAAATGGACATATAATTAAATATTCTAATTATATCTTCATTTTCCTTATATTTTTCATTATATTCATCAGAGACACTTGAACTATAAGAGTAGTAATTATTATTAAAATAAAAATCTACTTTTTTTTCCAATATGTCTCTTTCATTAATGAAAAATATAGGTTTATGATATGAAGTATGAATTAAATATGAATTTTCATATTCTTCTAATATATTAATTTCTTTAATATTATCATCCCATTTTTTCCTATTTTTAATATCTTTTAATATATTAACAATATCTTCTTTTATTATATTTTTTTTAAATTTATTTTTAGGTATTTTATATTCCATTTTTATTAAAGGAAATTTATTTGTGAGTAAAGATGTTTCTTTCGAAGATAAAATTAATCCATCTTTTTCATAAAATTTTTTATAATCTTTACATATTAAAAATTCTTTATTTGTTATTTCTGATATTTTTTCTTTAGATAGATTTAATGAAATTTCTTTTTCATCTTTTCGATATATTTTTGAAGGGAATACCATTGAAGTATTTTGTATTTCTCCTGAAGAAGTTGAACTTTCACTTGATATATCTGAAAATTCTGCATCTGAAAGTTCTTCTCCTTCTAATAATTTTTCTTTTTTTTTATTTTGTTTTGAAAAACAACAACATATTAACCTGCAAAGTTTTTTCATTCCCTTCCCTTTATTTTTTTTAAATATTTATTTATTTATATCTAAATTTATATTTATTTTTTAACTGTATTTTGTTTGATAATTAAAAATATAATTATCTTTATTTAAAACAGATAATATTCATATAATTTTTTTAATGATTTTAAAAATATTATTTTATTATATATTGGAGAATATGCATTTGTATGTCTTTTTTCAAGAAAAATCTCATTTAATGAAACTATAATTCTGAATTTAAAAAATCTTTTAGAGATAATATTCATATAAAGATAGTATGGTTATAATATTAAATTAGCTTTAAAAAAATTTCATGAAAAAGTTATGTAATAAAATGTTGAGAATCATAAAATGCTATTTCTTCAAAAATTTCTTTTATTATAAATACAATTGATAAAAAGAAATATATATTTAAAAAAGACAATTTTCCTTTAAAGAAATATTTAATATTAATTCTTAATAAGATGACTTTTTATTTTTATTCAAATTATTATTTTATTATTTTTTAATTTAAGGATAACAAAATTACTTCATTAACAACAATATTTTAATCATTTTTAATATAATTATAATATTGAGGCCATGTTTACTATAAAAATAATTTTTTATTGATTATCTTTTAATTTGAAAAATTTATAATATTATTTAAATCATGTATTAAAAAAAATTATTCTCATGACTATTATAAATATTATTATATATTAATTTATGATATTTTTTTAATTGTTCTGATAATTGAATCCCTTTTCTTTTTTAATAATGGTAAAATTGAAATTTTTTATTCGAAATTATTTCTTGATATTTAAAGGATAATTTTTATCTTTAAAATTGTTTATTATTTGAAAAAAGAAAGTAATTTTGTTATATTTTAAAAAAAATTTGAATTTAATAACTTATTTCTCGAATTTTTTAAATGATTGAATTAGATATTTAATAAAAACTTTTGAATTAGGTTTGTTTAAATTTTTTTGTTTTATATTATATATATTATCATATTTTTTATATTAAGGCAATAATTGATAGGGTATTATATTTATTCATTTCAAAAAGAATATATATTTTATGGATTATTTAAAAAAAGAAAATCAAAATTCAAAAATAAAAAAAACATTAAAATGTGAAGAAAAAATCAAATTAAATTTTCCTTTTAAATTATGTTTAATCTTTTTTATTATACTGAAAATAATTTTTAGTTTTATAGTCAGATTATTTCTATTTTAAAAAGGGTTTTTAATTTTTATTGTTATTTTCAAAATATTTATTATTTCCTATTTTCAATTAAAGTAAAAGCTGTTTGATTGTTAAAATTAACAATATTATTTTTGAATAATAATTTTAATAATTTTTATAAAAAAATTTTTCTATAATTAAAAAATATTAATTTAAACTAAAAATAAGAATGATTCCAAAAATAACTATAGAAGTTGAAAGGAATTAAAAAATAGTAAAATCATTAATAAAAAAAATAATTTAAACTTGAAAAAAGTTCAATAATAAATATCTTATATTAAAACAATAATAATAATAAGAAACCTTTATTTTTTG
Organism: Isotricha sp. YL-2021b; assembly: GCA_023805745.1. Lineage (NCBI taxonomy): Eukaryota > Ciliophora > Litostomatea > Vestibuliferida > Isotrichidae > Isotricha > Isotricha sp. YL-2021b. Next base: position 21,115 of record JAJJKW010000289.1, on the reverse strand, counting down.
GAATAAGTCTTCACTAAAAAACCCAATACAAAAATTTATTTTTTACAAAAAATGGAAAAAAATAAGTAAAAAAAAGCATAAAAAATAAACACAAAAACCCAAATTTAATTCATAGTAACCTGTTTTAAAATATCATCTCTATATTTAACTAACTCTTCTCTAATATCTCTTTTAAATCCAACTTCCATCATTTCAATAGCAATACTAACTAAAATTCTTCCTAAATTTAATAGAGCTCTATCAGAAGAATCTTCACCCCAAAAACTTGAAATTAAAATACCATTTGCTTTTTCCATTTTAAAATTTTGTGCCATATTATCTACTATAATTGTTCTTTTAATATCTCTTCCGATTCTACCTATTTCTTTCATATAATTATTATCTACAATTGTACAACTTTCTCTATATAATCTATGATTAAAATAATATCCTTTATTTTCTTCTATAACATCTAATATTGGATCTGCATATTCTCTTGTTGCTGCTGTAAATAATATTAATTCATAATATTGTTTTACTAAATCTAAAAAATAATATAAATATGGTCTTATTCTACTTATTCCTTCATTTTCATTTGAATATACAAATGACATTAATGTTTCATCTAAATCTAAAATTAATGATAATGGTTTTATTGGACGGGATTTTATTACATAATTTCCTAATGGATAACTTGTTTTTAATGTTGAAAAAAGAACTGAACCTTTTTTATTATTTATTCTTAATATATTACCCATGAAAATTCTATATATATTATCAGGAGTAAATTCTGTATAATTATTAAATATATTTATTATATTATAATTTAATATTTGATAATTTGATTGAATGTTTAATATTAATTGAGTTATATTAGAATAGATTTCATCAGTGTTATTATCTATTTGAGTCACATATGATTCACAATTTGATAATTGGGATGTTATTTCTCTTAATTTATCTACCCATATATTTCCTTTTAAATATTCTGGTTTTATTTTTGATAATATACTTTGACATACTAATAAATAATTTCTATTACAAAAATTAAGCATATTTGCAATTAAATTTAAAAAAGTATCAAAATATTGAGGTTTATGAGACAAATCATATATTATTAATATTGTTATTAATGTTAAAGAGTTTGAAGCTTCTATAATCATTTTTATGTTTTTGTCAAGGAAGAATTGTGTTAAAGAACCTTTTAAACTTGAATTGAAAAAATAATTCCACCATTCAAAGCATATATTATATAACAAAGAATAATTTCTTAAATACATACATTTACTAATTAAAATAAATTTTTCTTCGATCATAATTAAATCTTCAATATTAACACTTTCTTCACATTTATCATTTTCTTCAAAATTATTATTATAATAATAATTCCTGATTGAATCATTATTTTTATTATTATTATTATTGTTATTATTACAATTTATATTATTTGAAATATTTGAACTATTATTTACATTATTACCAACATTAGATTTATTCCTTGTAATAGTTAAACTAGGAGCTTTTTTTGGATGAATTATTCTTTTTTTACCAAAAAGTTTATTTGATTTAAAAGGAAATTTTTTTCCTTCTTTTTCTGACAAAATTTTTTGAACAAGAGATAAATGTCCTTGATTTTCTCTTAAAGGAGTTGTTGTAGTTGTTGTTGTTGTACTTGTATTTTCACCTTCTTCCATTACATTTTCTTCAACAATTGCTAAATTTGATAAATTTAATTTTGATAATAAAAGATGTGTTTTGGTTTCTTTTTTTAATTTAGTATTATTATTATTATTATTTACTTTATTTTCTATATTTTTTTTAATTGAATTTTTATTATATTCTGTATTAGTTTTTATTGGACTTCTATTAGTTTTATTAAATGGAGAATTCTTTGAAAGAGAATTTGAAGTTTGAACTGTAATAAAATTATTTCTTAAAGGATTCATTTTTTTATTTGGAGTGATATTATTATTATTATTATTATTTACATTATCATTTACATCATTATTACTAATATTATTATTAATATTATCATTATTATAATTATTACTAATATTGTTATTTTGTTCAGTATCATTTTTAACTTTTTCTACGCTATGAAATTTCATTAGTGATTTGGAACTATTTGATTTTAAAATTGAATTAATTCCTTTCTTTAAAAAGGATAAATCTTCTTTTTTTGAAATTGAAATTGGTTTTTGGATTTTTTCTGTTTTTTCTTTTAAAGTAGATGATGTATTTGTAGAAGGAAGTTTGTTTACAAATAATCTATTTGGTATTATATTTTTTATATGAGATTTTTCTGTTTCCATTGATATTTATTTTTTTTAAAAGAGTAATTTGACTAATAGATTAATTTAATATTTTTTATGTATTAATATTTTTATAATAATTATAAAATATTTATATTTATATTTCTTCATAAAAATAATGTACTTATTAAATTAAATTAATAAATTTGATTTGAATCATAATTAATATCTCTTATCATTATTTGATGTTGATTTGTTTTTCTATTTCCAAAAATTCTATTTATTTGTGGATTTAAATCACTAAAATCATCTCCTTCTTCTTTAGAATTATTTAATCTATTTTTTCTAAAATAATTGTTTTTTGAAAGAAATTTTTTTTCTGATTTATATTTTTTCAAATTATTATTATTATTATTATTATTTATAACTTTTTGAAAAATTAAATCATTAACAGTAGTTTTTTTATAATTTTTATTATTATTTTTATTTAAATCTTTAGAATTTATACTTCCTTCTGTTGAATTCCTTTTTTTTTGTGTAAATTTTTTTACCCAATCTTTAAAAGGTATATTTTGGTTATTATAATCTGAATGAATAATATTAAGTCCAAGAGTATTATTTAAAATTCTTTGATATGTATTATTTTTTCCTAATTTTAATAAAGCAATTAATTCTTCATTATTTAGATTTATCTTATTTTTTGATAAATAATTTAAAACCATTCTACTAAAAAATTCGCTTTTTAGTCTATTTTCAATTGACAAAATTAATATCTTAAATTTTTCTTCTTTTGTTAAAGTGTTTTTTCCTTGTATAATTGATATATAAGAAGAAGATATTTTTAATTTATTTAATTCTTGATTTTTCATTAATTCATTATTATAATTTGTATTTATAATTCCATTATGATTAGTGTTGTTTAATTTATTATTTAAATTTATATTATTTTCATTATCGCTTATTTTTTTAAGATTATTTGAAGATAAATTTACAAATTTCTTAATAGAATTATTGTTTAAATTATTTTCATTAATATCATTATAATAAGAATCTTTAATAGTTTCATCATCATCATTATTTTGTGATATATTAATAATTATTTTATTATTATTTTGACTATTTAAAATATTATCATTGTTTTCACCATATAATTTTCTTCTAGTTAATTCTAATATATCTATTTTTTGAGGTGATTCATCACTTACTAATTCTTCTTTTGGAGTATCATCATTATTAAGATTATCATAAACTTGCTCATTATTAATATAATTTCTTTTACTTGAATTACTATTTAAAACTTGATTTTCCTCATTTAAAGATTCATTTTTTTCTTCCATTATAATATTAGTATTTGAATTTCTTAAATTATTATTTGAATTTCTTAAATTATTATTTGAATTTCTTAAATCATTATTTGAATTTCTTAATTCATCATTTGAATATCTTAAATTATTATTTGAATTTCTTAAATCATTATTTGATAAATTATTATTACTTTCATATTTTTTTCTATTAATTTTTTTATTTTTAGATATTTGGTTATTTATAATTTTATTTGGTGATTGATAATATTTTACCCAAAAATTTTGAGATTTAATTATTTTATCTTTTTCTTCTGAGTAACTTTTGAAATCTGGAGCTCTATTCGAATTTGAATTTAAATAGTTTTTTGGTTCAGTATAAAATTTTGAACTTTCTTTTGAGGGAGATTTATAGACTTCTTTTAGTTTTTTTGAATTGCTTTTTTCTTTTTTTATTGTTTGAATATTTTTTTCTGGTTCTTTATTATCATTTTGATTTATTGAATTATTAATATTTTTATCTTTTTCTACTATTTCATTGTTATTTTCTTTCTTCATATTTTGTAAACTCAAAAAATTATTAATTCTAACTTCATTTTCATCTTTTTTAATTTTGATGAAGTCATTATTTATTATGTTTTTATTATTATTGGAAACATTATTTGAGAAATTATTATTGTTTAAATTATTTTCTTCATTATTATTGATATTTAAATTTTCTTTTTCAAAATTTAAATCTTTTTTTTCTATCTTATTTATATTTACATTTTTAACATTATCAGAATTTTCTTTATTATTATTTTCTGATAATCCTACAACTTTTTTGGTTTTTTCTATTATATTCGTATTATTTTTTTTCTCATTTAAAGTATTTGGAGTATCATTATTTTCTTTTTTATTTATACTATATAATATACCATTAGAAATATTAATATGATTATTTTTTTCTTTCTTTTTATTTCTTTTTATTTCTTTTGTCTTTATTGAATTAAGTAAATTATCATCATTTTTTTTTCTTATATTTCCTTTTTTTAGTGCAATTAATTTAGTTTTTGTATTATAATTTTTATTATCAGAAATATTATTAAAACCTATTTGATAATTTATATTTTTATAGTCATTTTTTGGTGAAAAAGTTCTCTTTTTATAATCTTGATTTTCATAATTATTCGCTGATTTATTTCTTCTATCATAATTTGGAGTTCCTTTTCTTAATAATTTTCCAGGTTTATTCAGTTTTAATATATTTAAATTTATTATTTCTTCATTATTTCCAGTATTATTTTTTAATTTATCATTGTAAGAAGAAATTAGATTATTATTAAATGAATTATCAGAATTTTCTCTAATATGATTATATTTTTGCTCATTATTTATAGGCTCTTTTTGATTTTTAATTATTTTGTTTGTAATTGGTAGAATTTTTAGATAATTTAATTTATGTTCTTCTTCTTTATAATCATTGAAATTATTATTTAAATGATAATTATGATTTAAATTTTTATCATTTTCATCATCTTCATTTTTTTTTAAATTAATTTCTTTAAAATTTTTATTTCTATTTGAATTATCTTCAATAAAATCTTTATTTTGATTATTTGAATAGTCTTCTTGAAAATTTTTAGAATTTTTATTTGGGATATCTTCTGGAAATTCTTGGTTTTTTCTATTTAAATTATTATTTTGAAAATTATTATAATTTATTTTTTTATTATTTTTATGAAAATCATCCTTTTTTTTTGATAAATCATTCATAAAATCATTATAATTTTTGTTTGAATTATTATTTTGGAAATCATTATTTTTTGAATTATCAATTTGAATATTCATATTATTATTAATTAAATTATCGAATTGATGATTTTGAAGATTATTGTTTGAACTTTCACCATGAAAATTATTATAATTTCGATTTAAATTTTTAATTAAGTCTTTATTGGAATTATCATTTGGATTATAATTAAACTTTTTATTTCTTTCATTTTCTAACGGATTTATACTTTTTTTTGTAAAGTTTTTATTGTTAAAACTTTTTATTTGATAATTATTAGGTACTATTTGTTCATTTATATAATTATTGATAGGTTGGTTTAAATTGTTGCTTTTATTTAAATCAGACTCATCAAATTTATTTTTCTTTTTTTCTCTAATTTTTTTTATTTGCCCAATAAAAAATTTAAAATTTTTTTTTTTAAACAATTTCATTTTTAAATTATAAAACTTAAGAAATTTATCATAAAAAAATGAAATTTTCTTTTTATCCATCATATCATAATAATCTTGATATTTAATTTTAAAATCATCTTCTTTATTAAGATTCGTTTTTTTTTTCAAATTTAAAATTTTTTTCCACCACATTTCAATTTTTTCAACAGCTTTTTTCATAACTAAATAGTTTTCTTTCCTTTCTTTATTCAATCTATTTTCAAGGTTTTTTTTATTTTCTTTATTAATTAAACCATGAGTATATTCAAATCTTCTCATCATAACAGCAGTTCTTTCTGCATTATTAAATTCATTTTTTTCTTTATCAGAATTCATTAATAATCTACTTTTACTTGGAAGAGGAGTTAATTTCATTTTATTTTTAATTTTTAAATTATCTTCTTCTGGAGAAACATAATAAAAAGAACTTTTTTTTAATTTTTTTTTTATATTATCTTTATATTTGTCTATTTCTTTTATATATTTTTCTATTGGAATATTTTCATAATATTTATCATATCCTAATTTTAATCCTAGTGAATTTTTATTTTGTTTAAAATAATTTTTTAATAAATTTTGATTTTTTAAATATGCTTTTTCTGAAGAAGTTGGTGCTTTTGCTATTATTTTTCCTGAATATAAATTGTCATATTCTTCTTTATCTTTTGTATAATTTGAAAACAAATTTGAACATGAAGATGATTTCGTATTTAATTTTCCTTTTGGAGAATTTATTTCTGATTCACTATAAAAATTATTTTTACTAGTTGTTAAAGATGATATTGATGGATCTTTATTTTGACTTGGAAAAAACATTATATTCATTTTTAATTTTTTTTTGTTAAAATATAATTTATTTATTTATAAAATGTTAAATCAAATTATTTAAAAAATGAACCAATTTTTTTCAAAATACTCCAACTTACTTTTATCTTATAAAATTATTTTTCTATTTATAATAGCTTTTTTTAAGCCTTAATATTTAAAATAAAATGCTTAAGTTTATTTCTATCTTTTGAATTTGAAACTTTTAAATTACTCAAATAATTCGAAATTTCTTCTTTTTGATTATCATTTAGTACATTAATACTCCTTTTAACAACATATTTACCATATTTATTTTTAATAATATTCATAAATTTGTTTGAATAAAATAACTCATTGATTAAAACTTCTATTTGTTTTTCATTCAAAAATTCAATTATTTTTTCAGAAACATTAGAAGAATATTTTTGAACTGCCAAAAAACTTATATTTTTTACAATAATATTAATAATTGATTGACAATTAATAATTCCATAAATTTCAAGTATAAATTGAATAGCATAATTTCCAAAAGGACTTTGTGTAATTTCAATACAATTATTAGTCATAATAGTAATAATTTTATTTTTTATCGAACTTAAGAGGTTACAACTCATAAATTTTTTAACAACACAAATTCCATTTACATCTAAACAAAAATCTCTAAAATTATTTAAAATAATATTATTTAAATTTTCTCTTCTAATTTCATTAATTGTAGAAATTATTTTTTGAAGAACATGAGTAGCATTAGATTCATAAGCCATTTCAATTTCATTTCCATCTATAGAAGATAATATTAATTTTTCTTGTTCTTGACTAGTAACCATATCACATAAAGTTTGTAGTACATGAGTTCCAGAATAATTTTTTGCTATCATAACAAAATCTTTTCTTATATAATTTAACATTAAAGTTATTTGATTTTGATTACATAATTTTATGAGAAATTGACAAAAATAATTCCCATATATATCAATCATTAAAAGTGAAATACTTTTATTTAATTTATTTATAATAATTGATAAACATTCATTTGGGTATTTTAAAATAGATTTTTGAAATTCTTTTGTTCCTCTTTGAGTTCTTAAATAATCTATTAAAGGAGGAAGATTATTTAAATATTCTTCAAATTCATGTAACTGATTATTATCATATGAATCTAAATAAATTTTTTTTCTGAGAGGAATATTTACAGAGGACTTTTTATCTGGTTTAGGTTTTATTTTATTTAAATTTTTTGGTTGAATCGTTGTTTTCCTCTTATTGGGAATATTCAAGTAATTGAAATTAGGAAGATTATTAATTTCATTTGGACAATTATTATTTTGAAAAATATTTTGGTAATTTCTGGGGAAAAAATTAATATTATTTTGATAAATTTGGTTATTAAGTATATTTGGATTTTGAAAAAAATTGTTTTGATTATAAAAAATAAAGGGATTAATTCCAGCGTTATAAATAATATTATTCTGCTTATTTAATTGCTTATATTGGTATTCTAATTCTTTTTTTGATGGTTTTGAATTAAAAGATAATTCCTAAAATAAAAAAATTAAATGAGAAAATTTACATCTACTACTTCCTCATTACTAAAATCACTTTGATTATCAACTTCACTTAATAAATTTTTAGGTAACATTTCATCTAAACACTTATTAATAGATTTTTTATCATCATTCATTTAAAATTTAAATAATTCAAAGAAAAAAGTATATATCAAATAAGCAATAAATTTAATTAAATTATAATTTAATAAAAAAGAATAGAAAAAAAAAATAAAAAATAACCAAAAATAATATAAAATAAATATATACTATAATCTCATTGAAATCAAACATAAAAAAATCAAAAAATAATATCAAAATAAAAAATAAAAAGAAATAATCCAATAAAGGAAAAAAAAAAGAAAAAAATCCATTTAAATAAAAAAGGAAAAACCTTTAAAAAAAAATTAAAAAATATAAAAAAAAAATTCAAAAAAAAAAAAATATCAAAATAAAAAAATCAAAAAAAAAAAAAAATGGGAAAAGAATTTCAAGGAAAAAACCAAAATTCCCGTAATAAAAATTTTAAAGGAGGAAGAGGAGGACGTCAAAAGCCAAATTGGGACGAGCCTCCAAAAGAAGTATGTGAAGTAGGAAAAGTAATGCATCCTGTAGAAAATTATATTTTAGTAAAACATGAATTAAAAGAAAAAGTTCCGATATTTGGAAGACCTGTTTATATAAAAGAAAAGAAAAAAATAGGAATGATAGATGATGTATTAGGACCAATAAATGATTTTATGTTTTCTGTAAATTGTGATAAAGATGTTAAACCAGAATCAATTAAAATAGGAGAAAAAATTTATATGAATGTTGAACATTTTTTACCTTTTTCAAGATTTCTTCCTAAAAAACCAGGAGAAAAAAATAATAGTGGAGGACATGGAAAAGGAGGAAATCAAAGAGGAAGAGGTAGAGGAAGAGGAGGAAGAGGAAATGCAAGAGGAGGTTCTTCTGGTTATAGACCACCAAGAGGAACTGGAGGTTATAGACCTCCAAGAGGAGGAAAAAAATAGATTTTTTTTTGAAGATGATGTTTTTTTTTTCAAGTTATTTTTTTTTTTATTTTTTTTTATTTAAAATGATAGTTTTTTTTTTTTGAATTCTTTTTACTTTTTTTTATATCTATTTTAGTTTAAGATAAATTTTGAGATAATAAATAAAATTTTTTTTTTTTATTTTTTTTTATTTAAATTTGATTTTTTTCAGATAATTCATTTAAAATTTAAAAATATTTTAAAAAAAATATTTAAGTATCTTTTAAATTTTAATTTAAATTTAATATCATATTAAAGATAATTAGTTACTAACTTGACAATATAATGGAAAATCATAAATCAAATATTATTAAATTTTGATATTAAAAATAATTTAATAAAAATGAAAATAATACAAAAAAAATCCTCAAAAAAAATTAATTATCCAAATTTTCTTTCTCCTCCTTTTTTTCTTCGATTTGATTCCCCATTACATTATTGATATCTAAATTCATTCCCATATTATTCATATTATTCACATTATTCATATTTAAAAACATATTATTCATCATATGATGATTAGGATAATTCATAAGATTAATATTAGGCATAATATTAGGTTCAAATCCCATCATAAAAGGATTTTGTATCAAAGAATACATAGGACTATTCATTTGTTCATTTTGAGCAAAAGCTATATTATCTGTTTTTGATCTTAATTCTGCATCTCCATGTGCAAATGTACATAAAGTTCCATAACGACATGTTCCATCTTTTTCCCAATATTTACATTTTACTATTTTATAATTTTGAGGATTTGGACCCTTTCTCTTCTCTGGTATTGTCTGATTCAATGTTCCTCCCTGAGGACGTAATTCACGAATTCCATGGGCAAATTGACATTTATCACCAAATGAACATCCTTTTTCACTACTATAATGCTTACATAACATTGTTTTGTATTTTGCTTGGTTTGTCTGAGGAAGTTGGGAAGGAGGGTTGAAACTCATTTTTTTTTTTATATTTTTTTTTATTTTTTAATTTTTTATTATAGTTTATTATTTTTTTGAATTTTTTTGTATAGATTTTATTTTTTTTTATTTTAATGATAATTTTTATAAAGTTTTAATTTTTTTTTTTGGATATATGTTTTAAGAATTATTTATTTTTGAAAAGATTTTTGAATGATTTGGAATTTGAATTGTTGGATTATATTTTTATCTGGTTTTTTCTTAAATTTTTTATTATAAATTAAATGATTATATATTTTAAGTAAATTAGATTTGAAAGAAATGATTTATATATATATTTTTAATATAAGTATTATTTCCATTAATAAAAAGAATATTCTATGAATATTATAATTTATTTATAAATAATATTTCATTTAAAAAATAAATAAATCCCTAAAAAAAAAAAAAAAAAATTTTTAATTTAAAAAAAAAAAAAATTATAACCATATATTATAAAAAATCAAAATAGCCACGTAACCTATGAAAAAAAAACTAATATAAAAAACTTCTGAAATATATAAACAAAAAAATAAAAAAAAAAAAAAAAAATAAAATCATTTAAAAAAATGAAAAACCAAATGCCCCTAGACGAAGAAGCCCAAAAGCGAAAAGAAGAAGCAAAAAGAGTGAAAGAAGAAGCTCGTAAGCAGAGAATGAAAGAATACCAGGAGACATCATCTCGTCAAATGCGTCAACGAATGGCAGCAGAGGAGACAGCGATTCGTTTAGGAAAGAAGAAATCAGAATGGTACATGAATCCATATTATTTAACATTTGGAGGATTATCTCTTCTTCTTCTTTATGTGATAGTAATGTTATTCCTAAATAAACAACCACCATTAAATAAAGTTCCTGTTCTTGATGATAAAAGAATAATAGAACATAATGATAATTTTCCTTGGAAACAAGGAGTCTCTTCTTTTTGGGAAGGAGCAACTCTTGCTGATGCAAAAAGACTTTTTACTACAAATTTCGCATCTCATTCTAATATTCCTAAATGTTTAGTTGATAATGAATTAATTGTTCCTGATTCTTTCGATATAAGAAAAGAATGGGAAAGTTGTAAAATGGAAGTTATTAATCAAGATAGAAAATGTTCTGCTTATGCATCTGTTTTAGCTTCAACTACTTCAGAAAGATTATGTATTTCTAGTAAAGATAAAATTTTAAATCCTTTAAGTTCACAAGAATTAATTTCTTGTGATACTACTAATCATGGTTGCAGAAGTGGAATATTAAATAATGCTTTAGATTATATTCGTGTTAAAGGTCTTGTTGATGAAAAATGTTTTCCTTATAAAGGAAGTGGAGATGTTAAATGTGAAGAAATGTGTAAAGATGGAAAAAGAGAGAGAATCGATTCATTTTGTGTTTTATTTGGTGAAGATGATATAAAGAAAGAAATAATGAAAAATGGTCCTGTTATAGGAGTAATGCAAATTTATTCTGATTTTTTAACATATAATAAAGGAGTTTATATTAAAGGAGATGATATTCCGAGATTTAGTGGAATGCATGCTGTAAAAATTGTTGGTTGGGGTGTTGATGAAGAAGGAGAAGGAAATAAATATTGGATTATTGAAAATACTTGGGGAAGTGATTGGGGAGAAAATGGTTATGTTAGAATTGCTAATAGTGGAGAATTCTTTTTTGAACAATATGTTTATGGTATCAAAACTCATAATGAAGTTCTTGCTGCTCAAGAAGCTATGAGAGCTAAAAAAGATAAAGAAAAAGAAAGTAAAAAAATTGAAGATATTCCTGATACTAAATTGGATGATGATGAAGAGAAAAAATAAAATTTTTTTTTGTTTTTTATTTTTTTTTTAATTGATTCGTTTTCATTTCTTTTGTTTTATTTCTATTTAATAATCCTTTAAATTAAGTTTAATAAATTAATTTATTTCAAATGTTTTTTTTTCTGTCTTTTACTTTTTTTTAAATATTTTTATGATTTTATTCTATTTAATCAATTTATTATATAAATATTAATTGAAGAAATACATTGATTAATTAATATATATAAATTATAATTTTCTAAAAAAGAAAATTAACTAAATTAAAAAAACTATAATTTAAAAAAAAATTAATAAGAAAATGTCTTTAACATCTTTCCCAGAATCTATGTTAATTCATTCTCATTCAGCATCATCATTAAAGACATCAAAACAAATATTTTTACAAACTCCATCAATAAAACAAATAGGAAATTATTCTCTTGGTCCAGAAATAGGAAGTGGAGCTTTTGGAAAAGTAATTTTAGGTCATAGTCTTTTAACTAATGATCCAGTAGCAATAAAAATATTAGATAAAATAATATTAAGTCAAACACCAGAAGATTTAATTTTAGTTCAAAAAGAAATATCAATATTAAAAATAGTTAAACATAAATATATAGCACAATTATATGAAATATTAGAAGATGCACATTCAATATATATTATAATGGAATATTGTGAAGGAAAAGATTTAATGGATTTAATAATAACAAAAGGTCATTTATCAGAATATGAATCCTTAAAAATATTTCAACAATTAATAAATACATTATTATATTTACATAGTCAAAATATAACACATAGAGATATAAAAATAGATAATATGTTATTAGATAGAAATAATGATTTAAAATTAGTAGATTTTGGTTTAAGTACAAAATATAATGATAATGAATTACTTAATCAACCATGTGGAACAGTAGTTTATGCAGCACCAGAAGTTCTTCAAGGAAAAGAATATCATGGAATGCTTTGTGATGTTTGGTCAAGTGGAATTGTATTATTTGGTATGTTAAGTGGTTATTTACCTTTTAGTGATAATAATGATGAAATTAATAAAAAAAATGTATTAAAAGGTATTATTGATTATCCTAAATTTTTTTCTCCTTTAGTTAAAGATTTACTTCAAAAAATGCTTGAAATTAATCCTTTTAAAAGATATACTTTAAAAGATGTTATGGAACATCAATGGTTTAATTTTGTTGAATGTAGATTAATTCCTGGTATTATTGTTGGTTATAATAAAATTCCTATTGATGATTTTGCTGTTGAGGATTGTTTAGAATTTGGTTATCAAAAAAATGATGTTAGAAAAAGTGTTTTAAATAATTTATTTAATGAATTTTCTGCTATTTATTATTTAATTGTTAGAAAAAGAGTCATTCAAGGAAAAGAAAGTGTTTCTGATTTATTTTCACAAAAATTTGTTTCATTTGCTTTAGATGAAAAAAATATTATTTTGGATTTTAATAAATTAAAAAATATTAAAGATGAAAATTTTGAAGAAGAAAAAAATTGTATTGATAATAATAATAATGATAATGAAAATAATTTTAATATAAGAAATAGTAGAAAAGTATCTGGAGTTATTGGAGCTATTAGAAATTTACAAAATTGTAAAAAAAGTTTATCAAATAAAAATTCAAGTGATTCTACTGAAACTTTAGATAGTAATAAAAGAAGATATTCTAAAGAATTAACTAAAAGTTCTACTAATCAAATAATTTTAAAAAGTGATATAAAAGGAAAAGATGATTATAAGAAAATTGTTGTTAAACAAAGAAAATTTGAAGAAATTAAAACAAATAGTATTGGAATAAATAATAATATTGTTTTAAGTGTTAACAATTGTATTAATGATTTAAATAATGAAAATAAAATAGTTTGTAAAAATGAAAATATACAATCAAGGAATTTTGAAGGTATTTTTAAAAAAAATGAATTAATTCTTAGTAGCTCTATTGATAAAAGAAATAATACTTTTTCTAAAGATGTTAAAAATATTATAAATAAAAAAATTAAAAAATTTCAAATACAAAACAATTTTTTAGATTGTAAATTAATTGAGAAAAAACCTTTCACAAGAAATAGAAATATAATTTATGATTTTAATAATTCTCTCTTAACTAAAACAAATAAGACAGATAAAAATAATTCAAAAAATTTAAAAATGAATTTGAAAAATAATAATTTATATAATAGAAATAATTCAGTTATTCTTAATACAAATAGAAATAATAGTGTAATTTTATCATCTGGAAAAAAAAGTGTCTCTAAAAAAGGTAAAAGATGTAAATCTTCAGATAATAAAGAAAAAACTAAAAAATTAATAAAACCATTTTCCAATGCTTTAAATTCAAATAAAAAAAATGAAAAGAAAAAAATAAACATTTTACAAAATTATGAACAAAATTCTTTAATTATGAAAAATAAAGTCTCTAAATATAAAGAATATAAAACCTATAATTATTTAAATTCAAAAAGAAAAGAGTATTTAAATAAAAGCAATTTATCATTGAATAAAAATACTTCATTATTATTAAATGCAAATATTGTTTCTCCATCATTAAATAAAAAGAAAAAAAAATTAAATCTAAGTGGGTTAAATTACACAAATATAAACCCAAAATATAAGAAAAAATTAAATGATAGTTTAATTGATAAAGAAACTCCATTGAGAAGAAAATATGAAGAAAAAATTTATAAAACTCAAAATAAATTAGAAAAAAAGCAAAATACTAATAAAAGTTTATCAATTGGTAAAAATAAAATAATGATTGAAACAGAATATCTTCCTTCAATAATAAATAAAAAGAAAGAAAATAGAAATAAAAAAAAATCAAATTCAAATAAATTAAATGTATCTTGTATAACATATAGAAAAAAATCTCCAATAATATATAGAAATATTTCCGATTCTCCAAAACAAAAAATTTTAAATACAAAAACAAGAATAATGAGAATTCCTTGGAAATTAAAAAAAGATGGATTAGATAAAAATTTAGATAATAAAGGAATATATTCTAATTATATAAAAAAATTAGATAAAAAAATAAGAAAAAAACCAAAAAATTTATCTAATATAAAAATTAAATCAAGTATTGAATCTTCATTTTTTAATCATCACTATTCCATAGAAGAAAATACAAAACAAAATATCGATAATCATAATTTAAAAATGATTCAAAATAAAAATAAAAATAAAATTAATATTTTTCATAATAATTTTTCTACTTTTTTATCAAATGAATCTAATAAAAATTCAAATAATATTTTAATTAATTATAATATTCTTTTTTATAATGGACCTATTGATTTTATGTGTATTTCATATTCAAATAATATTCATAAATGTATTTTATATTTAATGGAAAAATTAAAGAAAAATAATATTAATTATATTAAATTGAAGTTTAATAAATTTAGATGTTCCAAAAATGGAAATAATTGTGAAATTGAAATATATCAAATAGATAATTGTATACAAAAAAATAATGAAAATTTATTTTATTATAAAATTAAATGCAAAAAAGATTCATTTTTAACTTATAGGTCTTTTGTAAAATTTCTTTTTGAATAAAAAACTCTAAAATAAAAATTTTGTTAATTTCTTATTGTATAAAAACTAATTATATAACACATATAATAAAAGAATTAACAAAAAAAGTTTAATTTGAATATAAAAAAGTATTTAAAATCAAAAGAAAATAAACTTTTAGTAATAAACCATTTAAAAAAATTATTCCCCTCATAATATTTTTAGTAAGGTATTTTTTAATATTATTGAAATAGTGAATAAAAAATTTTATTTTGTAAATATATAATTTAAAATAATTAAGTTTTCAGATTAAGAATAAAAACAATTTATTCAAAATTAAATATCAAATAATAAATATTTTATTTAATAATAACCTCCTCTTCTATAGTAATTTCCTCGTCTATAACCCCTATTATTATATCCTCTATTATCATTATAATAATTATTATTGTTATATTCATTATTATTATAATTATCTTGTTTTTGATTAAATTCACTATTTTCTAATTTATTTTTTAATTCTTCTTCTTTTTTTTCTTTTTCAGCTAAATCAACTTTGAAATTAACATCATATTGAAAAGATACTTTATCAGTAAGATCTTCTTTTTCTTCTTTTTTATCTTTTTTCTTTTTATCTTTTTTTTTCTTTTCTGTTTTCATTGAAAAATATTGAGCATAATTTTCCTTTTTTTTAACATCAGCTTTTGAAATTAAATTTGGATCAATTTTAATTTCTTCTTCTTCTTCTTTTTCTTTTGGTTCAGAAGTTTTTAAATAATCATCTAAAGTAATCATATTTTCAGGTCTTATTAATAAATCTTCTTTTTTTGTTTCTTCTTTTGATTTTTTTTTCTCTTTTCTTTTTTTTTCTTTTTTATTTTTTTTATTTTCTTCATTTTTAATTTCAGTATTTTCTTCATTTTTAATTTCAGTATTTTCTTCATTTTTAATTTCAGTATTTTCTTCATTTTTAATTTCTGTATTTTCTTCATTTTTAATTTCAGTATTTTCTTCATTTTTATTTTCTATATTTTCTCCATTTTCAACTTCTTTTAATTCACTTTTTTTATAATTTCTTTTATTATTATAATACCCATTATCATAATTTTGATCATCATAATATTGATTATTATAATAATTATTATTATAATTTTTATTATAATAATTTCCATAGCCTCTTTGATTATAATAATTATTATTATATCCATAATTATTATTATAATTATAATTATAATTTTTTTGATAAATATTTCTTTTATAATAAGGCCTATTGTAATTTTCATAATAATTTTGTTCTTCTTGTTTTGCATATTGTTTATCATCTTGCCAAGTTCCTTTTCCTCCAGCTCCATTTTTTGCTATTTCTTTTCCTCTTCCAGTTCCACTTTTTCTTTCAAATTCTCTTTTTTCTTTTTTTTGTTTTTTTTCTTTTTTTGTCTTTTCATCATTTTCTTCTTCTTCTTCTTCAATTTTTTGATTTTTTTTTTTTTCTAATTCTAGAAGCCTTTTTTTTTCTTCTGGACGAATTTTTCTTTTTATATTTTGACCTCCAATTTTCTTTATTAAACGTTCTTCTGATGTAAATTTTGTATTTATTATTGAAGTTTCTGTTTCTTCATCAGATGAGTTATTTTTTTCTTTGAATGTTTGGAATGGATTTGTTGTTGTCATTTTAGAAATAATTAATTTATTTTTTTTGATATTTAAATTATATATTTATTAGATTATTTTTTTAATTTTTTATATTCTTGAATAATGTTTTTTAAATTTCCATTTTTTTTCTTTTTTTTATTTTTGACCTTTTTTAAGTGTTTTTTATTCACTATTATATAAATTTTTTTCTTTTTTTAATATTTTATTGTTTATTTATTTAATATTTAAAAAAATAATTAAATAAAATTGAATGAATCATATTATATAATATTTATTATTCTGGCGGAATATAAATAATGAAAGAAAGTTTAAAAGTGATATTTATCAATAATATTTTATAACAATTAAAAAAGAAATCACAAAAATAGAAAATTTATAAAGTAAATATTCGATATATTAAATTAAAAACTTTAAAAAACAAAATTTTGATTATAAATAATTTTTAAAACAAAAGACAAAAATAACAAAATATCTTTTTAAAAAACTCTCAAACAAAAATAATAACCTTTAAAATTTTATCCATGTAAAAAAAAAAATTTCTAAAATTTAACATTTCCAGAAATTACAAAATTATAAAAAAAACAATTAAAACTAATATATAAAAAATATCTAAAATAAAAAAAATTATATATAAAAATAAAATATGACCAACAAAGACGACGAATACGTAAACTTCGATGAATTCGATGATACAGCCCAACCAAAAAAAGTAATAAAATCAGGGTAACTATTCAAACCAAAAAATAAAAAATTCGACTATTAAAAATATGCTTAATCAAAACTTAAAAATCAAAAAAAAAAATAAAAAATTGAAAACTTTTTTTCAAAAAGAAAAAACAAACAAATAATCTCAAAAAAAAAAATAAAAACCCAAAAAAAAAAAAAACTAAAAAAAAAAATTTTTAAGTTTTCAAAAAAAGCATAAATAAAATATAGTCAAATTTAAAAAACCAAATATATACATAAACTAACTAAATTTTTTAGTACATTTGCAACAATGCATACAACATCATTCAAGGATTTTTTAATGAGAGAAGAATTAAAAAACAGAATATCATCATTTGGCTTTGAACATCCTTCAGAAGTTCAACAACAATGTCTTCCAAATAGTTTATTAGGTTTAGATATTTTATGTCAAGCAAAAGCAGGAATGGGAAAAACAGCAGTTTTTATATTAACTATATTAAATAGATTTTTAGAAGGAAATATAAAAGGAGAAGGAGCAGTTCTTGTTTTAACTCATACTAGAGAATTAGCTTTTCAAATTTCAAAAGAATTTATCAATTTTTCTCAAGGACTTGATATTAAAACTTTACTTATTATTGGTGGTGAAAATACTCAAGAACAAGTTAATAAAATCAAAAATGAAAAACCTAATATTATTATTGGAACTCCAGGAAGAATTTTAGCGTTAATTAAAAAAAAAGAATTAAATTGTGACCATGTTCAAGCTTTTGTTATTGATGAATGTGATAAAATGCTTTCAGCTTTAGGTAAGATTAATTTATTTATATTTTTTTCACTTTTTTTTCTCTTATTTTTTCGAGAAAAAAAATATATATTATTTTATTAAGATATGAGAGCTGATGTTCAAAAAATATTTAAAAAAACTCCTTATAATAAACAAGTTATGATGTTTAGTGCTACTTTACCTTCTGAAATTAGAGAAGTTTGTAGAAAATATATGAGAAATCCTTATGAAGTTATTGTTGATGATGAAACTAAATTAACTTTGGAAGGTTTACATCAATTTTATGTTAAATTGAAGGAGAATGAAAAAAATAAAAAATTAAATGATATTTTAGATATGGTTCAATTTAATCAAGTAATTATATTTGTAAAAAATATAAAAAGATGCAAAGAATTAAATAAATTATTAAATCAATGTTCATTTCCTTCAATAGCAATTCATGGTGATTTACCACAAGAAGAAAGGTAAAAAATTAATATTATTAATAAAATCAAAAAAAAATAATTTTTTTTGATAAAATAGAATTAAATTATTTACTGCATTCAAAGATTATCAAAAAAGAATAATGGTAGCAACTGATATTTTTGGAAGAGGAATTGATATAGTTAAAGTTAATACTGTAATCAATTATGATATGCCTGATAGTCCTGATAGTTATATGCATCGAGTTGGAAGAGCTGGAAGATTTGGAGGAAAAGGTTTAACTATCACTTTCATTACTGAAGAAGAAGATCAAAAAACTTTTGATGAAATTCAGAAAAGATTTCTTATTAAGGCTCAAGAATTACCTGAAAAAATCGATCCTTCAACTTATAGTAAATTTTATTTTTTTTTAACTTTTTAGGCTAAATAATTTTTATATTTCATTTATTAAATTTTTTTCTTATGATTTTTATGCAAAAAAATTTTTGATGTGATAAAAAATATATTTTTCTTTTTTTATATATATATTTTATGTGTATCTTATATTTATATCTATATATATATATTATTATATTATTTATTTAACAAAAAAATATTACATTAAATTTTTAATGTCTTCATATTTATTAAAAAAGTTAATAATTTCATTTATTTTAATGTTTATCCTAGATAATATTTGTTTATTTTATTTACATTTTTAATAGGAAATTTTTTGAATAAAAGATTTTTTTTTTCTAATATTTCAAAACAAATTTCCAATCAAATAATTTACATTTAAAACTTCAAACAAGAGAATACATAAATACTAACTTTTATACAATTAATAGCCAATAATATTTACTTCCAATTTAAAAAATAGCAGAATTAATCAATTTGTATATTATTATAATTAAATTTTGTATTTTTTATTTATAATTTACTCATTTCTTTAACCCTTGTTTATATTTTTTATAAGTATTTTCATTTATATATAATTTAAACTCTAATGATATTAAAAATTGATGTTCTAATTCTAATAATTCTTCTTCTGGAATTCCAGAAATTAAAGAATAATAGTTATTCTTATAGATTTCGTCTTCATTAAATTTAATTGATATTAAAATTGCTGTAAATAAAATTTAATGTAAATTTAAATGAGTTATTGGTATTTTTTTACTAATTAAATCAATATAAATTAAAGCACATATTAAAGTATTTTCTTCAGTATTTGAATATTCAATGATACGTTTTAAATATTCACTAATTGAAATATTTGGAATATTTTCAGAATTAAAAACGTTTTCTGGAAAAGAATCATCTTGAAAATCAAAAGAAGTTATTTCAATGCATTTAGATAATATATATGAATATATATTTATATTATTTTCAGAATTAATTTTTTTTAATTCTTCTAATTCAAATTCAGATATTTCAATACTATTATTTGATAATTCACTATCAAATGATGAATTAAATTCTTCTTTTTCTTGTGTTTTAAAAATAAGAATTTCACTGTTTAATTGTTTGGACATTTATAATTATTTTTATTAGTTTTTAAAAATAAAATATTGATTCATTCGTTAATTAAATATTTTTTATTCAATATAAAATTAATGATTAAATTAATCTTGAAATTATATTATACTTTAAAAGATTTTTTATTTTTATTATCAATATAAAATCTATATGACTAAATAAAAATAAATTCATCTAATCTATTAATATTATAGTACTATTTGAAAATATTTAATAAAGAAATGAAAATATCTATTTGAAATGTAAATAACAATAATTATTTTCAACTTTTTTTTTGAATATTATAATTTTTCATATTGTTTAATATTACATGATATTTTTAGAATAAAAACTAATATCATTAAAAGAGGGAATGTTGATGTTGAGTTTGGCTTACTTTAAATTTTTAATGAAAATTGAAATAATGATTCCTTGTTCTATTGTTTAATTTCTTTTGAAAAATTGTTTTAGATGAAACCATGGATTATGAATATTGTTTTTAATTGCTTTGTTTTTGGTTGAAATTATTTAACTTATAATATAAT
This sequence comes from Isotricha sp. YL-2021b, assembly GCA_023805745.1. NCBI lineage: Eukaryota > Ciliophora > Litostomatea > Vestibuliferida > Isotrichidae > Isotricha > Isotricha sp. YL-2021b. The sequence continues at coordinate 135 of JAJJKW010000289.1, read as the reverse complement.
TTTAAAATTTTATTAAATTATTTTTATTTACTATTTTATTTGTAACATATAAATAATTTTTTTAATTTTTTCGATATAAATGAGTTCTTGGGGATTGGGGATTGGGGATTGGGGATTGGGGATTGGGGATTGGGG
>JAJJKW010000288.1:0-59136 GCA_023805745.1 Isotricha sp. YL-2021b | reverse complement strand
TATTATTATTATTATTATTATTATTATTATTATTATTATTATTATTATTATTATTATTATTATTATTATTATCATCATTTACTTTATTTTTTAACTTTTTTGGTGAAGGTGGTTTTGGATTTGATACTATATTTAAAGGAATTGATTTATAATTCATTAATCCATTATCATAATTATTATCTCTTAAAATTCTATTTAAATTATATTTATTATCTTCAAAATATTTCTCATATATACTTACTTTGAATTGAGCTTCTTTTAATAATTTTTTTATATGTTCATTTTGCTTTTCTTCTTTTGGACTAAGTTTACTTACTGTTTGTTCTTTTTCTTTGCTAACTACTTTTGTCTCTAATGTTTGAATTTTTTCTGTATTTTTTTTCCCCTTTTCTATTTTTTTATATTGTTCTATTTCTCTCATTTTTTGACTATAAATACCTTTATATTCATTTAATTTTTTTTCTAATTTTGATATTTTTAATTCTAAATTTTTTTGATTCATCATTGCATCTTCTCTTTGTTTTTTTTCAGTTAATAATTTTTCATTATTAAATTTTAATTTCATATTAATAGTTTTTAATTTTTTTTTTTCTTTTAATTTTTTTTCAAATTTGATATCAATTATATTTAATTGGCTTTTCAATTCTTTATTTTCTTTATTTATTTGTTGACAATTATCATTTAATGAACTTATTATCATATGTTGTTCAACAAATTTATCTTTAAATTCTTTTAAATATTCAATTTCTTGATTTCCACTTTCAATTTCTTCTTGAGAAAGTAAATATAAATCTTTTAATTTTTTCATTTCATTTAATAAATCTAAATTGTCATTTTCTAAGTCTTTAACTTTAGTAATTTTCAAATGAGCATTTAAAATTTCATTTTCTTCACATTTTTTTCTATATTTTTTTTTCATTTCATAATATTTATTTTTACATTTAGAAATTAAACTTGATTCTTTTCCTTTTTCTAAATTTTCTTTATGAACTATATCAATATCATTATCTCTTGTACAATCTCCAATAATTTTAATTTTTTGTTTTAATTCTAAATCTTTTTGAACAATTGTACTTTTTGCTTCATCAAGTTGTTTTCTTAATTTATTTATTTTTATTTTTAAATAAACTGTGTCTTCATATAATTGTTCTTTTTCTGTTTTTTGAGGAAGAATTTTTATTTTTTCAGTTAATATTTTTGATTTTTGAGTATTTTTTATTTGAGTTGATTGGTTTATTAAAGGATATTTTGTCAATGCTGATTTTGGCCTTTTATCTATTATTTCTTTACTATAATAGTTGGATGGTTTTATACTTGAATGTGGTCTCATTTTTTTTTAATTTAATTTTTGGAGTTATGATTCAAATTTTTTTAATTTTTTTTCAAATATAATCATTTTAAAAAAAAATATATTTTTTTCAATCTTAATTAAAATTAATAACTATAAAATCAAATATTTTTATATAGTACTATTTTATAAAAAAGTATATAGATATTTTATTCATTATTAACAATAATAAAAAAATTTTTAAAAAATTTGAGAAAAACAAAATTCAAAATATTAACAAAAGAATATTATTATTATTTTTCTGAAAAGATTGATATAATCATTTTATTTTAATAAAGATTTAGATAATTCAAGAAACTTTAAATTTTCTATGTATTCTTGTTTATTTATTCCTATTTTTTAAATTACAAAAAGTAAATAAATCGAATATTTTTAGATTATATTATTATAAATTAAAAGATATCAAATTTTAAGGAAAAAAAATTCATCTTAAAAGAAATTAATTATATTTCTTTTTATAAAGTTATTTATTAAATATAATTAATATTATTTATTAATGAAAGATATCAAAAATAAATATTAAAAGTAGGGAAACAATTTTTTAATTTGATTTGAAAAAAGTGGTGAAGAATTTTTTAAAAAAAAATTTCGAGAAATGAATAATTTATATTAATTGCTTCAAAAAAATATTTTATGATAAAAATAATTAAAATTATTTTTAATTATTAAAAAATATTTTATAAATTTATTATTGAAAATTAAATAATTAAATAATTAATAAAAATGCAAATTTACCTTAAAAAATATATTAATTCCTAAAAATATGTCATATCATAACTTCCCCAAAAAAACAATAAAATTAGAGACTCAAAAAAATAAAAAATTCATTAAAAAATTTAAGAAATATAAATCATCATAAAAATAAAAAAAATATAAAATGAAAAATAAAAAACTCAAAAACAAAAAATTAAAAAAATCATAATTTAAAAAATGTTGTAATTTACTTTAACTGTATTTGTCACATAATTAAATAATTGAAAAATTTCGATATAAAATACCAAAAAATAAAATATAAATCTAATAAAAAATAAAAAATCAAAAATGGAAAATCAATTTTATATATCATTACCATTAATACAAAAACTACATGATATAAAACCAAACGAACCAGATTCAACTTTAATTTCATTTATAGAAAAAAATGGTCTTCCAACAGTTCCTTCAGATGATTTTTTAAAAATATATTTATATTTACATCAAATGTTTATTCCTTTTTATGGAATCCTTTCAAAAATAAAAAGTGAAGAAGTAAAAAAAGTTTTAATGGATTCTTTAAAAGAAAATATTTTACTTTTATCAGATATAGAAATTAAACATTTTAATTTTGAATTCATATCAAATGAATTAAAAGGAAAAATAACAGAAAAAAAAGAAGAAAGTGAAATATCTCAAATTCCAATTATATTAAATAACAATGAAACATCATCAAGTGGGAAATTTATATTAAATGATAATTTAATAAAATTAGGAGAAAATGGAAAAGGAAGATTAGATATATATGTAAAAGCTCATATAATAAAAAATATTATATTATTTTTAGGTATTTCTGAATTATCAGCTTTTACTTCTAATTTCCAAACAATGGAAGATGATTTATTAAAAGTTTTTGATACAGCACAAAAAGAAAAATTTACTTTAGATAAATATAATGAAATGGTTAATTTATTTGCTAATGGAGAAAAAAAAGATGAATGGACTAAAACATTGTCTCAATTAAAAAAATTATTAATTGTTTTTCAAAATGTTAATGACTGTGAATCAATTGATAATTTAGAAAGATTATATATTCAATTATTAGGTCATTTTGAAAGAGAATTAAGAAATGAAGCTGTTAAAGTTTTAACTATAATATATGATGAAAGTAATTGGCAAGATAAATCAGCATATAATATGAATAATATTAAAATTAAATTATTAGATGATGAAATTAATTTAGAATTATCAATTAAAAAAAGTGATTATGTAGAACAACAAATAGCACTTATAGTAAATTCTCCATGTGAAAATGAAAATGTAAAAGGAAATGTAATAACATTTTTAAAAGCTCAAGATGAGAAAACAGAAAATGATTTAGCAAAATTTATATTTCCTTTAGGAAAAGTAACAAAATGTGGTTATTATGATTGGTATTTAGCAAAATTTTCAAATGGAAGATATTCAAATATAAAAATAATTAATAAAGATAATGAAACAATCGATGGAAAAGGTCGTTATATAGTATTAGATAAAGACATAAAAGATTTATCAGTACATGAAGTATTTTGTGATTTAATAGGAGCAGAAATAGATAAAGGACAAGGAACAATAAGTAAAAGAGGTAATTTTAAAACATTAGAAAATAAATTAGATGAATATAGTCATAGATATGTAAATTGTTTATATATTATGGGAGCATTAGAAAGAGATAATGAAATAGCATATGATGAAAATAATGGAGAAGCAATAGATTTTGCAAATAGAGATGCTAGTCCAATGGCTATTACTTGTAGAAGTGCTGTTTCTTCTTTGTTAGGAGGAGATAAAGCTTTTAGGTCTCTTATTGGAAAAGCTAAAAGACTTTCCATGAAAGTTATTTTAGATTCTCTTGCTAGAATAAGTTCAAGTAGACATTATAGAATTTATAGAAATATATTATTACATTGTTTAGATAATAAAGGAAAAATGCAAATTTGTTATGGTACTGATGGTGCTTCTGTTCAATATGATGATTCTGCAGTTTTAAATTATAGAAAAAAAGATGCTTGGGATTTATTAATAAATGAAGTTAGAATTTTAATAGAAAAATATGGTATTGATGGAGTTCATTTAGATAATTGTCAAGCATGGCCTCAAATAATGGAAATTGATGCTGCTGAAATGTATAGAAATGATATTGATGGTAAACCTGCATATTCACCAATGGATATTTTAAATGGTGAAATTGTAATGCAAAATGAAGAAAGTGGTTTTTATAATAGTGATGCAGGTGAAACATATGCAAATCCCTTTTTAATAAAATTAACTAAATCAATTTGGAAAGATTATCCTCATTTTGTATTTTTTGGTGAATGTTGGTTAAGTGGAAGATTTGCAAATAGACATGTAATATTAAGTAAAAGTGGTATAATACCAAGAATGTATACATTACCAATATTATTATCTGAAATATTAGGAAAAAAAATACAAAGAGATGGAAGAATAGACTCAATAGCTCCTAGAAATGTAGAAACAATAAAAAATTGGTATAATGAAAATTATAAAAATTTACCAGAAGGAGCAATTTTAGTTCAAAGTTCAAGTGGTCAAATTTGGCCTTATCCAGCTTTATTATATGGAAGAGGAAATTGGGCTGCTGTAGATTTACTTTTTACATTACCTGATGTTCCTATGACTTTTATGAATGAAATTGATGGTGAAGCTTATAGAGTGAAAATTATTAATGTTTATGAAAGTAAAGATGGTGGTAAAAATGGTAGTGCTTCAACTACTAATTTAACATCAAAAAAAAGAAGTAAATCACTTATGAGATTAATTGAAAGTAAACAACAAGAACAAAGAGAAAGAGAAGCAACGAAAGATAATTCTGAAAATAATTCTAATCAAAATTCTGTTACTAATTTAAATAATTATGTTCCTTCTTATGATTTAAATGAAAGTATTAGTGCTTTAATTCAATTAAGTGGAATTGAATTAAGTAAAGCTGTTGAAATTGAATTTAAACAACAACAATTAGTTAATGAATTAGGACCAAAAACTGGTTTTGATTTAACAAAAATAAAATATCATTATGATCATAGAAGAAAAATGAGATATACACATGAATGTCTTAGAAGAGGTAAATTAATATATTTAAATGCTCTTGATAACAATGGAAAACAACATAATGGAGTTTTTGCCTTTGCAAGACAAACTCCTGATGAAACTGGTATTTTTGCTATTAATTTTACAGAAAATGAAACTACTTTTAAATTAGATCTTACTAATCTTTTAAAAGTTACTGATTCTCAAGGAAATATTACTGATGAAGAAATGAATTTTAATGCTATTTGTTATATTGAAAATTGGTTTAGTGAAGAAAAGGGTGATTTTTATTTTGTTAGAGAATTAGTTCAAGGTCATGTTAATAGAAAAATTGATCCTTATGCTACTTTATGTTTTGGTTTTTCTATTATTCCATTTACTGGAGAAAATTATCATCATATTATTGAAAGATCTATTGCAAGAATGATTAGTGAAATTAAAACTAATGGACCTTCTGTTGATAGTTATCAAGTATCATTACAATTAAGAGAAATATTAGAAAAAAAACTTCCATTAGAAGAATTTGGTAAATGGATGAATTATATTTTTGGTTTATTATCAAAATATAATATTTCATTTGAAGAATATATTCGTAAATTAGCATTTATTTGGACTGATGAAAAATTAAGTACAGGATTCTTTTCATATTGTTTCAAAGCACAACAATTAAAAGATGCTTTAGCAGGATCTCCAAATGCAAAAATTCCTGAAGTAGCTTCAAATATGCTTAATTCTAATGTTTTGGGTCCAATTTGTTTCATTACTCCTGAATTAGGAAGATGGAGTACTGTTGGTGGATTAGGTGTTATGGTTGATGAACTAAGTCAAGGTTTACAACAATTAGGACAAGAATTAATTATGATTTCACCTTATTATGATAGAAATAGAAAAGGACAAAGTGATTATTTAGCTAATGATCCATTTAATATTAAATATTTACAAAATACTACTGTTAAATTAGATGGTGAATATACTTTCGGTGTTCATATGGGAGAAGGTAATGGAGGAATTAAATATTATTTCCTTCATAATTATAAAATTTTCCCTAAACCATATCCTGATGGATCATGTGAATATACTTTAAGACAAATATGTTTATTCTGTAAGGGTTCACTTCAATTACTTTGTGATTTAAATAAAATTCCTGCTGTTGTAATGACAAATGATTGGTTTACAGGTTTAGCAGCAGCATATGCGAAAAATGGTCATTTTGGAGATACATTTAATGGAACAACATTTTTCCACATTTGTCACAATTTAGAACCAACATATGAAGGAAGATTATATCCATCACCAGAACAAGGATCATTAGATTACATTCATCAATTACCAACAGATACATTAGTAGATCCTTGGTGGAAAAATAAAGTAATAAATCCAAGTCGTTGTGCATTAATGTGTAGTGATCAATGGGGAACAGTATCATATTCATATAGAGATGAATTATTAGGTTCTTCTCCATTAGCACCAATATTAAAAATGAAATCTCAACCATTTGCATTTCCAAATGGAATTTTCCGTGAAAAAAGATTAAAAGCTTTAAAAGAAAAAGCAGGAGGAGATCGTAATGAATGTAAGAGATATATTCAAAAAAAATATTTCGGATATGGAGATGCAGATTTCAATGTTCCAATATATTCATTTGTAGGACGTTTAACTCAACAAAAAGGAGTATTAATGATATTAGATGCAGCAGAGGAGATAATAAGAAAAACAAATGGTAAAGTAAATATCCTTGTTGGAGGAATGGGATCTCCAAGTGATCCTTATGTCGCAGCATGTATAGGAAAAATAAATTATCTTAAAGGAAAATATCCATATGCTTTCTGGGCAGATCCAAATGAATTCTTTACTGATGGTCCTAAAATTAATCTTGGTTCTGATTTCGGTCTCATGCCTTCATTATTTGAACCTGGTGGAATAGTACAACATGAATTCTTTATTGCAGGAACTCCTGTCATTGCTTTTAAAACTGGTGGTCTAAGAGATACTGTGTTTGAATATCAATGGGATACTAATACTGGAAATGGATTCACTTTTGAAACTTATACTCCAGGTGATTTAATTTATGCTATTTCCAGATCACTTGATTTATTCGCTAATAAAGAAAAATATGAACAATGCAGAAAAAATGCTTTTGATAGTGCTATTGATGTTGCTACTGTTTCACGTGCTTGGTGTAGAGAATTTTATAGATTGAAAAATAAAATATTTTTCAATACTAAAGAAGTTTTCGATACTAAATTAGAACCTGGTGAATTAGAAAAAGCAGCAAATGAATTAAAAAATGTACAACCAAATGAACCTTATGTTTTAGGAAGGAAAGAAACTGAAGAATTTGCTAAAAAACAAGCTGAAATGTTATCAAGTAAAAAAGTACAAATGTTTACTATTGCACCTCCAAGTGTTATTGTTGATGGAGAAATTAGAATTCCAATGACTTTTTCTTATCAACCTGAAGGACAAAAACCACAAAGTGTTCAAATTTGTGGTTCTTTCGATAAATGGCAAGTTAGACATCCTCTTAAATATGATGATGTAGCACAAAAATATACTGTTACTTTAAAAATTAAAAGAGGAAAATATTTTTATAAATATATTATTGATGGAAATTGGGTTGTTAATCCTAAAGAACCTACTTATCAAGAAAGTGATGGAATTGTTAATAATATGATTAATCTTTAAATTGTTTTTGAAAAGGAATTTTTTTTTAGTTTTTAATTTATAATTATCATTATTATTATTATTTAAATTTTATTTATATCTCCTAAAAAGGTAATTTCAATTTTTTTTAACTATTATTTTAGGGAAATTATAGTTTTAAAGTTATTTTAATTTAAATAAAAACTTTAATTTAAAATTTAAAAAAACCTATTAAAATATAAATTAAAAAAAAAAAAAATGGTAAAAAGTATAAAAAAAGGTTAAAAAATAGCAAATAAAAATAAAAACTATATACTAAACTAAAACTAAAATAACAAAAAAAAAAAAAAATCATAAAAAAAAACCAAAATTAATTATCATTAAAAAAATAAGGTGGAGCCGGAACATTAGTTTGAACAGTACATCCTCCAACATGAAGAAGCGAAACAGCAGCATAAATATTTCCAAATTTTAATTCATCATCTCTAAAAGCAACACCTAAAAATTCACCATCTAAACCAAAACTTAAAATACCTTTATTCATATCTAAAAAAACACCTAAAACTCCATTTTTTTTAAATTTTTTTCCATAATTTTCACCAGTAGCATTATTACCATGTCTTAATTGTCCAATACCATAAAATGCCCAACCAAAATTATAATCAGAAAAACTCGTATCATAATTAAAATTTAAATTTTTTGTTACACCAATTTTTAATTCATTTTCTGTTCTTCTATCTGCAATTATTTCAAAATAATGTATTCCACAAGTAAAAGGAACATTAGAAACTATTGTTTTAAATGCATAACATGTTTCATTTAAAAATATACTTTCACCATTATTATATACTTGAATTCCTTGACCTTTATTTATATTATCCCATTTAAATTCTGTTAATCCAGGAGCATAATCTAAATCGTTTATTTGAGTATTTGAATCTCCTGAAATTGCTCTTATTATATTTTTTAAATTTTCTATTCTTTTCTTACATTTATTATGTATGTTATTTTGTAATGTATTACATACAAAATTGTGAAACCAATTATTTAATACATTTATATTATTTGAATTGTTTTTCACCATTTCTTGAAATAAAAATGAATATTTACAATTTTCAGAACAAAATTTATATTCTATTCCATTTTCACTATTATATATTATTTGTTTTTCTGTTCTTTTTAAACATTTTTTATTTTGACATTTTGGTAATCCACATATTGATTCATGTGAATCATATTTCTCTAATGTCATTATTTTTAAACAATCTTCATTTGGACATTTTACTTCTAATAATGATAATATATTTTTTATAACTTTTCCAACTGGACGAAAAGAAAAATGAGTTTGATTACATAAAGGACAATTTTTTTGTTTATTTGAATTTTCAAAATTTGGATTTATACAATTTGAACAAAATAATGTTCCACATGATGAACATTCAAAAGGAGAACGAACTACATTTTTACATATTGAACATAGAAAATCTGGATTTATTGGATTTAAAAATATTGATTTTGGAAATCCTTGTTTTTGATTTTGTTTTTGGGACATTTATTTTTTTTATTTTATTTTTAAGGATTTTTAATTATGAGTTTGTTATTATCAGAAATTATTCCAATAATATATATATTTTTTATTTTTTTAGGATATTCATTTTATAGAGAATATATTTTTTTTACTTTTTTTTTTGGTTTTTTATTTATTAATTTGGGGAAATTTAAAAATTAAATTTATTTATTTAAATTAACAATAAATACCATTATGTGAATTATATTATTTAATTTATTAAATAATAAAAAAATATTTTTAATATGTTTATTGAAGAACATATTTTTATTGATGAAATTAATGAAAAAAAAATTATTTAAAAATAATAATAAAAAAAGGAATTAAGTTTTTATAAAAATAATCTTTCTTTTTATTTATATTTTCTTATTAGCAATAAAAAAAATAGAAAATGAACAATAATAATGATAAATAGATAAAAAATAATTACCATCTTTGTATTAATTTGAGATTCAAAATTTAATACAATATCATTAAAAATTTATAATATAATAATGGAAAAAAGTAAAAATGAAAAAAAAGAAGGAGATATCATATTCTTCTACTTTAATAATTAGATAAAATTTAAAAATCATATTAAAATAAATGAATATAACATTGTATTAATGAAATATTTATTATCTCAAAAATTTCATAATCTGAGTTAATTCATATTTTAATTATTAAGAATTACCTCTTGATTATTATTTCGTTATTCTTATTGTTTTTATATAAAATAAATTCAAAATTTAATGATGTTTCCCCGATAAATTAATTATATTTATTTAATAAAAAAGTCTTTGAACAAATTCCATTTGAAAAAAATTCAAAATTCTTCTAAAAAAAAGTTGCTTATTTATATTATTAAATATTAATTTATAAATATATTAACCTTTCTTCTCATTTTCAAAATTTTCCCAAAAAATAAATAAAAAATTATTTATATAAAATAAATTATTGATACTTTTTCTCATTTTTTAATTTTTTTAAACTTACCCTAATGTCTTTAGGTTTTTCCTTTGCAATTTGAATTAATACATTATTTAAATAAATTAAAACATTATCATTTAAAACCTGGTTTTGACTATCATTCTCATCAAAAAAAAAAGGTTTTATTGTAATTTCATTATTTTCATAAATAAATATATGATCAATTACAATAATTTTCTTTAAATCTCTCCCTAATTTATTAATATCTAAATAATAATTATTATTAATATAACTAGAGTTTTCTCTATACAATCTATAATCAAAAAATTTTTGTTCATTTTCAATAAAATTTATAATTTGGTCAGCATAACCTTTTATGCTTGAACTAAAAACAAATAATTCATAATAAGGATAAATATTATTTAAAAATTCTCGTAAATATGGTCTTAAATAAATATTATTTGTTCCTTTTGGAATAAAAACAATATTTTCTTCTAAATAAATTACTAATGTATAATTTTTAATTGGTGAAAAAGGAATTAAAGGGATATTTTTATCCAATGAATTTCTATAAGAATTTTTACTTGGGTCTGATAGTCTTAAATTTATTTGTCCAATATTTTTATTATTAAAATATTGGATTTTTATATTATTATTAATATCATTATTATTAGGAGAAGTATTAGTAGAATAATTAAATTCATATTGATTATAATTACTTTTATTATTATTAATACTCATACTTCTCATTTTATTACTTTTTCTAAAAGGGAAAATTACTCCACTACTTGTTACAGCAGCTCCAATATAATTTAAATCTGTAACTAAGATATTACCTGGAGAAATTATTTTTGATTTTACAGAAGAACTTTTTACTGAATTCGAAGTATTATGTGAATAAGGTCTATTTTTATTTTTTAAATCTATTGTATAAATTTCATTGTTTAAATTCATATTATTATTATTTGGATAATTTCTTATTGAATTTCTTAAATTATCAATTTGGTCTTGCTGAGTTAAAACTCTTTGTTGATATTGTAAAGGAAAATCATTATCATTACTTAAATTATCATTATTATCATTATTATTTTTTTGAACATATTTTAAAAAAAAATCATATATATCATTTGTATTTATTCTTTTTAATCTTTTAAAAAGAGATATAAAATCATTTGCAATTTCATTATTAATATTCAAATAATTAGAAAGAATTTTACTTAAGCTATTATTTAAGTCTTTTAAAGAAACAGAAATAACAATAGATTGTTGCTTTAAATTTTTTTTATTTTTACATCTGTCAAAAATACTTTCAGTTAATAACATATGAATATTTAATATACTTTTAATTTCATCAAAAAATAATTGAAGTTTATTTTGGAAACTAATATCATAAATTAGTAAAATTGTAAAAAATATTAAGTTTAAAGCATTATTGATTAAAGGTAAATATTCATGAGCTTCAGTCATTTCAATAATAAAATCTGCATTATTATTAAAAATTATAATCCAATCATTACAAACTTTAACACAATTTTTACCTTTCATAAATAATGTTTGAATTTGATTAAATAAGTCATTTAAAGTATTAATTATATTAATAATTTTATTCAAATTATTTGTTGAATATGTATCATAATTTGTTTTTTTTTGATTTAAAGAAATTGTCCTTGGATAATAATTATTTCTTTGGCTTTCTATATTCTCTATATTATATGATTTAATTATTCCATCTTGTTTTATTTTTGTTGGTAATCTTAATAATGAAGATAGGATTTCTTGTTTATATAAACATTGATTTTGATTTTTTGATGAAGTTGAATTTATTGAACTTTCTTTTCTAAATATTATTGGTTTATTTGACATTTTTTTAATGAATTATTTAATGTAAATTGATAATCAAAATTAAAAAATATATAATTATATTTTTTATGTATATTATTTTATTTTATTTTTTATAATTATTTATATTATTCCAAAATAAGCTATTCTTATTTTTTTTTTCAATTTTTTTTAAAAAAATTTTCATAAAATCAAGAAATATTAATTTGGATAGTATAATTATCCTTTACTTTATGTTGATATAATAAATCCTTTTCATGAATTTCATTTCCTCCAAAAAATAATCTAATTTTCCCAATATAATCAGAACTTAATTTTTTCTTTTTAATATATTCTTCTTTGATTTCTAATCCGGAAATATCATCAAAGAAAACGAATTTTTCTTTCAAATCTCCTAATTTCAAATTAACATTAATTTGATTTCTTTCTCTTTTTGAATTAATTTTTTCTAATTCTTTTTCAAAATATGGGTCATTAATACAGTAATTAGGAATATTATAAATAAATTTTGTTTTATCTGTACATTTATTAACACATCCATTTATAATAAAAAAACCATTTCTTATTAAATAATCTTCACATTTATTACTATCATATAAAACAGCTTGTCTTATATATTTAAACCTTTCATTTAATGCTATTTTAGTTTTCCAAAATTTTTCTCTTAAATTATTTAATTCATCTATATTTAAATTACAAATATATGCTTTCATTCTTTTAATTCCATAATTTACATATTTGTTTCCATTTACTTCTGGCATATCAGTAAATTGTTCATTTAATACTTCATTTGTTATAAAATAATTTTTTGTATTAGTTATTGAATCTATTCTGTATATTATACTATTTCTAGGAAAACAACATGTTCCCATTTAATTTTTTTATAAAACTTAATTTATTAAATTATATTCTATAAATAATTGTTCAAATTAAAATAAATATTTATACTTTTTTTCAAATGAAACAAATTAATTTCAATTATAATATTCCTAATAGTATCTTTCTAATAAAAAGTATATGAGATTTTTATATTAGAATTGTATATATCAAAAAAACAAAAACAAAATTATCAAATGCTAAAATAATTTAAATTTAAAACAATTAAAAAATATATAGTACTTATTCAATGTGCTGAAAAAAGATTTATATGTCAAATGTCAAACAATCCAATAATTAAAAAAAATTTGATAAATTTTGAGGTTTCTTATTTTATATAGAAATTTGTAAAGTAATGATTTTTGTTATTTTAAATATAACATTTTATTAAAAAATTTATGAAGTTTTTTACTTTTGAGTAAAATAGTCACTTTCAAAAATATATTTAATTGGTAAAGTCTTATTTAAACACTAATAAAGAATTAAAAAGAAACTTTAAATAATTGAATTCAATGAAATATTGTATTATATAGTTAAGGTTTTTCTAAATTTATTATGATATATTAAAGATATTTCTGAATCTAATGGACGAATTAGAACCTCAAAGATAAAGAATATTACAAAAATAGGTTATTAAATTCATTAATCTGAATCAAAGAAATGGTAATTTTTCCTATATTCATTATTATACTTTATTTATCTTTTGAAATTATTTGATTAATAATAAATATTGTAAAAAAGTTTCTTTCTTTTTCTTTAATAATTATAAAATATAAAAATATATATTATCAAAGCAAACAGTAAAATAATATTGTTTGAGCAAAATTAAAATTCTTATAAATCAAAAAAAATATTAATTTAAAAAAATAAATAAAAAATTTAAACAAAATATGACAACAATTATACCAGAATTAATAAAAAATTTACAAAGTACACAAGAATATAAAAGAAGTATTGCTATATCAGATTCAATAAAATTTTTAATAGGAAAAATAGATGAATTAACTCAATTAAATAATAAATTAACAAAACAAAATTCTGAAATAAGTATAAATTTAAAAAATTCAAACGAAATAGTCTTTAAATTACAAACTGATAATGGATTATTACAAAACGAAGCAAAATTATATAAATCCAAATTAGCTATTACAGAACAATTAAATAATACTTTAGAAGAAACTATTAAAGAATTAAATTTAAAAATAAATGACCAACAAAAAAATTTTAATAACAAATATGAACAATTTAATGGTATTTTAAATGAATATAAAAAAATTTTTGAAGAATTAAAATTAGAAAAACTAAGTGCCGAAAACAAATTAAAAGAAATATTTAATGATATAAATCAATATAAAGATATTAATCAAAAATTACAAATTGAAATTAATAAGCTAAAATCTGAGAAACTTTCTTTACAAAATTTAAATAATAAAATTAAAAGTTATGAAGTTTTAATGTATAAACTTGATTTAGAAAATCAAAGTTTTAAACAAGATATTGTAAATTATAGAAATCAAATAGCAAATATTAATAATCAAAGTATTGATGATTTTCCAATTCAAAAAATAAATTTAAATAATGAAATTGATAATATTGATAAAAATTATCAAACAATAAGAGTTTCAACTTCTCAAAATTTATTTGCAGAGAAAGATAATGATAAAAATTAGAATTTGTTTTCTTTAAATTTTTTATTTAATTTTTTTTCAAATAAAAATGATGAACCAATTTTATTGGTTTTAATTTTAATAATTTCTTTTGTCTTTAAAAAATAATTTTGAAAATAATGAAAAAATTTTTAAATTATTAATTTTCACTATCAATTGTCTCTTGTGTTGTTTTAGAATATTTATCTCCTCTTTTTATTAGCTCCAACAAATATTCTAAAAAAGATAAACCATCTTTTTTTTGTGATAAAATTTCATAATAATAATTATACTTACCATTATTTCCATTTTCATTTATTTTTTTATAAATATTTATTAAATTTAATTCTGAATTTTCAGTTGGTTGAATATCTAAATTTTTACAAAAATATTTTATTAATTCTTTTGCTGAATTTCTATACTCTAAAATTTTATTAATTTCTTCTTCTTTTCTTAAACTTTTCATTTGTTCATTAAATAATTCTTCATTATCTTCTTTTTTTATTATCATAATTTCTTCTTTTAATTTGTTTATAATATTTTCATTTATGTTATTTGGTTTAAAAGAGTCATCCTCACAATAACAATATAAAAATAATTTTATATTATTTAAAGGATTATTTGTTTGTTTCATTGTATTTAAAAAAATTACTTTAAAATTATTTGAATAATGTTCTGAATTTTTAACATTTAACAAAAAATTTTTAAAAGATTCTTCTTCTGAAAATTTATCATTTAAATTTTCAATTCCTTGTTTAATATCATAATACAAATTTTTGATATTAGAATTTTCAATCTGTATTTTTTGAAAAATACAAGCTAAATTTTGAATTAAATTTAATAATGCAGAAATATTAATAAAATCTATAAACAATTTTCCATAATTATTTTGTATTAATTCATTAAAAATATTTATTAAATAATTTCCTTTAACTAATGAATAAATATCATTTGATAATTTTAAATTTTTAATTGATTTTAAACTATCTAAATATAAACTATTTAAAAAATAATAAGTTAATTGTTTGATTTGAGATTTATTTAATTTTTGAATTTCTAAAATATTTATTTTTAAATTTGATTCTGGAATTTGTCCTTTTTGGAGATATTTAATTAAAGATAATATTTTAAGTTTTTCTGCTAAAAAAATTATTAATTTCATATATTTTTTTTCACTGTATAAATTTTTTAGATTTTTTATTAACAAATTTTCATTTGAATCAATTAAAGAATTTAATATATTTAGACTATTTTCTGTATTATTTTTTTCTAAATCAAAAAATTCTTTTAAGGCTTGATAAATGATTTTTCCTTCATTAACAGAAATATTTTGAATATTTTTTTGTATATCATTTTTAAGTTTAAATTCATCAATTGTTTTTTTTCTTTTTCTTAATAATTCTGCAATTTTTTCTATAAAAAAACTTAAAATAATTTCTTTTGAAATTCCATTATAATTATTATTATTTTCAATTGAAATATCATCTTCATCATAATCATCCATAAAAATATAAAAAAATTTAACTTTATTTATTTAAATATTTATTTTATGGAAGATGATTTGAATAGGGAAGAAAATAATTACCAAAAAGGGATTTTAGATAAATTGCAAATGTTAAAAGAATCAAATAATCAAAATATTCAGGAATATAATATTTCAATAATAAAAACAAGTAATGATTCTGATATTTTAAAAGTTTCAAATATACTTTCTGAAAATTATAATAATAATTGTATTGGAATAAGAAAAAACTTAAAAATAATTCAAAATGAAAATTCTATTTCTAAAATTTCAATTTATGATTATAATTATTTACTAGGAAGAAAATTTAGATATTTAAAAAATGAATCTTTTTCTTTTGGAGACATTTTAGTTATTATTATTAATATTTATGATAAAAAATATTTGGAATATTTAAAAATTGTTGTTGATGAGATAGGGAAAAAATTAGATAATGAAGGAAAAAATTCTGAAATAAACAAAAAAATTGTTTTTTTAATTATTAAATCTTCAAATAATTTTTTATTAAAATTAACTGAAAATTCAGCATTAATAACTGCAAAAGAAGAAATTTCTAATTTATTTTCAACAATTAAGAATTTTAACCCTAAATATATTGATGTAGATATAAATGAAATTGAAGAATCAAATAATTTAATAATAGATATTATATCATAAATATAAAATGAAAATTTTTTCCAATTATTCTTTATTTAAAAACAATTTTCATCAAAAATACAAGAAAAAAATTTACATAAATTTATAATAATAATATGAATATTTATTTATTTAATCCATAAGCCACTATATATGGAATTTTCATATCAATACAAAAAACTACTTTTCTATTAGAAATATCTCTAACATTTTCAATATTTAAAATATCATTTTCGCATTTTTCTTTAAATAATTTAAAATCAATTTTAAATGCATTTGCAATTCTTTCTTTTAACTCTTCAATAGGATTATCAACAGTTTTAGCAAAACCATATACATGAATTATAGGTAAATTATCCTTATTATATATATTTTCTTTACAACCTTTAAATAATCCAATAAAAACATCTAAAAATTCAATTGCATCTTTAGGTAAATTCATATAAATATGATCAACATGAATATCAATAGGAAAAATATTATCTATATTATCTTCATCATTATTTATTATTTTTTTACTTTTTTCTATAAAATATTTAATAAAATCTCTTGCATCCATATTATATGTTTTAATCATATCATTTTTTATTTTATTATATTTTATATTATCATTTAAATAACTATAACAATCTGGATTTAAATCATTTGCATAAACTTTTATTCCTTTTTTACATGCTCTTAAACTTAAAGGACCTACACCACAAAAAGCATCTAATAATACATTATCTTTTTTCATTAATTTTAATATTCTTGTTCTTTCATTTTGTAATCTACTACACCAATAAGTTTTTCTTAAATCAAATTTAAATATTATATTATCTTCTTTATGCTCTACAAAATAATTTTCTTCTCCTGCTAAAATTTCCATTTCATAAGTTCTGTATATATTTTCTATTTTTCCTATTTTATTTACTACTGTTTTTATTGAAGGATTTTTTTCTAATATTAATTCTCCTATTATATATTTATATTTTAAATATTCATCTTTTAAATTCATATGTGCTATTTTTCCTATTACTTCGAAACTTGAAGGAAAATTTTTCAAATTAGTTTCATTTTGTTCTTCAAAAAATAATTTTAATATTTCTTCATATGAAAAATTCTTTAATGTTAATGTTATATTTTCCTCTGTTAAAGTATATTTTATATTTTTTTTTTGTTCTTCATTTAAATTACTTTCTATTATATCTTTGCATTTCATTTTATCTTCTTTAGTTGTTGAAAAATTTGTTATATAAATATTTTCATTTGAATTATTACTATGTTTTACAGGAGGAAAATTTTTATAATTTATTTTTTGTGATTTTAAAATTTTAGTAAAAAATGATGTATCATTTTTATTAAATTTAACTCCAGTTAAAATAACTATTTTTATAAATTCTTTTTTAAATTTATGAAATAATATTAACATTGGATCTTTTGATATTATTTCTTTTAAATTTTCACTTTCTTTTTTTTCTTGTTCCATTAATTTGGTTGAATAACAATTTGAAAAAAAAATTGATATTTATATAAATAATGATTTATTTTTAAAAAAATAAATAAATGTCAGATAGGAAATTTAGTTATGAAATAAGCGGGGATATTTTAACAAAAATTTTTTCTCATATTGAAGATTCTTTAAATTCAAAAACAATATGTCAAAAAAATAATATAGATAAAAATAAAGGAAAAGATGATAAAATAAAATTAACAAAAGTTAATTTTAATTGTAAAAATCCTTATTTATCAAAAGTAAAAAAATTAATAAAAGGAAGTTCTACAAATAACTAATAAAAATTAAGAATGAAATAATTTTTTGTAAATAAAAATTGAGGAAATATCAAAAAAGTTTGTAAAGTAGAGTTTCTTAATAAAAAATAAAAAAATTATTTTATTAATTCTTTTTAATTTTTAGTTATTTTGAATATACTAAAAATTCTGAATTAATTATTAAGGAATAAAATTTATATAAATTTTTTACAAATGAATGATATTTCTTTCTTTTATTAATATTTAGTTTTTATTTTATCTTAATATTTATATAGAACCTTATTTTTTTTCATTATTTTTTTAAATTAGGAATTATTTACTTCTTTTTATAAATAAACAATTCTTTTAATTTTTTTATTAAAAATTATTCATTCAATGGATGAAGTTTATGAAAAGCAATTAAATTATAAAAAAAAACTTAATAATAGAATTTTATGGTTGATTATATTTTATGTTTCATCCATTATTTCTTCAATTTTTTTCAAAATAAATTCTGATAATCTTAATCCTTTAATTTCTTCTTATTATCAATGTTCAGTTTTTGTAATATTTATTCCTATTTCTTTTATAGTAAATTGTATAAATAAAATTATAAATATTCAAAAACAAGATGATGAAGAAGAACATTTAGAAAATAATAAAAGTTTAATTAAAAAATATGAAGACAATTTCTCTGAATTTATGGAAAAACAATTTTATGAAGTTTTTTATTATTATTATACTTCTTTTTATAAATTTTCATTAATTATTGCAATAATGTTTTTAATTTCTCAAATTTGTTTTAATTTTGGTTCTCAAAAATCAATTCCTTTATTTGATAATATTTCAACTTGTTTAATTTCTATTTTCATTTTACTTCCTAAATTATTTCTACGAGGAATAAAATTATCTTTATTAAATATTTTAATTGTTATTTTCAATATTTTATTTTGTTCTTTTATTTTTATTTCTTATTTTAATCTTTTGCCTTTTAATTATGACATAGAATATATTAAGACTTTACTATTAATTTTATCTTATATTATAATGTTAAGTATTCTAATTTTTTATCTTAAGAGAACAATAAATAAATATTTTTATTACATTGATATTAATGAATTAATTGGTTTTTCTGGATTTTTTGTTTTATTTTTTTTTCCTTTTTTATTAATGATATTATTTTATAGTAATATATTTTCAAATTTAGAATTCCCTTATGGAAATAAATTATTGATTTTAATTATTAAATGTTTGATTTCAAGTTGTATTTCTTATTATTCGTTTATTGAAATAATGAAATATTATTCTTCTACTGTTTTATCTGTTATTTTAAATATTAGAGTTGGAATCATTTTTCTTATTTTTTGTTTATTTAATCAAAATTTTGGAGGATTCAAACAAGAATTTTTTTATATTATTTCCTCTTTATTAATGGTATTGTTAATATTATTGATTTGCAAAATTATTTATTTAAAAAATAAAAAAAAAACTAAAAAAAAATTAAAACTAATAGATACTAAACTTCTAGAAGAAAAATAATAAATCATTAGTAAAATAAAACCCTGATATAAATTTAAAATATATTAATAGAACAATATAAATAAAAAAATAAAAAATAAAAATCATTTTTAAAAAATTAATAATATAAAAAAATATAAAAATAATTTAATTGAAAAACTTATGTTGCAATAAATCAGAAGCTTTTGGTCTAGTAGTTTCAGTAGTTCTAAAGCATTTATTAAGAAAATCTAAAACAACTCTATTTTTTCTATCATAAAAAATATCTTTTAAATCATCATTAGCTTCTTCAAGAGGAGTAATATATTGTGCTAAAGAACATCTTGCATTAAAAGGATTTAAATCATAATAAGGTTTATAACCACAAAATAATTCAAATAATATACAACCAATACTCCAAATATCATCTTCATAACTTGGTCTTTTATTAAAAGCTACTACTGGAGAAGAATAATAAGGATTATTTTTAATTAAATCTTTATTTGTTTTTATTGAATAATTTATTATTTTTATATTTGATATATCATTTGGTAAAATTAATATATTTTTTAAATTCAATTCTAAATGATAAATATCATTTTCATGTAAATAACTTAAACCACTTAATATTCCTTTCATTATTATTTTTATATGTTTTATATTTAAACCTTTTGATTTAGAATTTTGACTGTTATATATTTTAAAATATTTTTCTAAAGAAATTGAATTTTCAAAATTTTCCATTAATATTATTCCTGTACATCTATTTGTAAGTATTTCAACATCAAAATAACTTAATAAATTAGGATGAGATATTTTTTGCATATTTTCTATTATTTCGGATAAATTATTGATAAAATTTTCATCTTGAATTGAATAATCAAAACTTTTTATCATTATTGTTGTTTCTAATTGATTTATATATCCTAAATAAATTTTTGAATGTTCACCATTAAATAAAAATTTTTTTACTACTATTCCTTCTACAATACTAGTGCCTTCTTTTAGGGCATATTTTGATTCATCATTATTAAATTTAAAATTTGATTCTTCATTTTTTTGAGTTTGTTTATTTTTGTTTGATATTTTTTGGGAAGCTTCTAAAAAATTTTTACTAAATAAATGCTGAGATTTAAATAAGTTTATTTCTTCAAAATTTTTATCATGATCCATTTTTTTTGTTTTTTCATTAAATTATAAAATAAATAGTTTTTGAAAAAAATCTTTTTTTATATCTAAAATATATTCATAATTTTGAACTAAATTATCTTAATAAAAATAAATTATTTTATTTTATTATAACTACTATTCTTTCAGTTTGCAAGTTTTTATAATATAATATTAAAAAGTTAGGATAAATTTTAAAATATTTATGCAAAAAAAATTAATTCTTAAGGAACTTAATATTTAATATTGGAATAAAATATATAAAAAAGTCTTTAAAATTAAAGAATTTTGTAATAAAAGCATATATTTGGTTATTTTGGAAAAATAAAATAAGAATTGTTTTAAATCAATAAAAATATTGAAAAATAGATTATTCTAAATTCAATACCAATTGATTTTGTAAACAAAAATCTAAAAAAATAATTCAAGTTTTTTTCCATTTTTCATATTTATCTTGAAAATAACTTTGATTACAATAAAATTGTATCTATTTTCAGAATTATTAACAATATTATATGATACAGTTTGATATTTTATTTCTTTATAATTCAATAATTGATTAAACATAATATAAAAAATTAAATTCTTATCTTTTTTAAAGTTGAATAATTTATTCTCTTATTAAAAATTTTCAAATTATCCAAATTTTTTATTCATCTTTTTAATATTATTTATTTTTTCATATAAATTACATTTTTTCAAAATTTAAAATACATAAGAATGACTAAATTGTTTTAATTACAAATAAAATCTGTTTTTCTTAAAAAAAATATAACAAGTTTTTTAATGAAGATTTTTATATCAAAATTGATAAAATTGAATATTAAAGAATTAGAACCTTCAAAAAAAAAGATTGGAGAAAATTATATTAATTAAAACAAATAATATTAATATAGACATAGAAATAATAATATTGAATGAAAAAGATAATATAGAATAAATGATTAAAAATCAAAATAAACTATATAAGAGTTTCAATCATAGTTCCTTAGATCATCAAAACTTTTTAATAAGGAAATTTTTAGAATTCTTTTTTTGAGTTTCTCTTTCTTTTTTATTATTTTTCAATTTAAAATTATAGACATTACAATGTTTAAATAGACTTTATTTATATCAGAAAAAGTTCGAGAAATAGTAAATAGAAAAATTTAATTCTAATATTTATTATCTTCTTTTTTCAAGAACTTAACTGAAAAAATTGTTTCAGAAAGAAATCTTTCCTTATCATTTAGTAAATGAATAATTTTTTTTATCATTCACTCACTGGTTTCATCTTTTTCTTAAAAATATTATTACCAATTTATAACATTTCCCAAAACATCGGAAATTATTATATATTTTTTCTATTTTTCCAAAACAATGTTTTTTTCTATAGTTATAAACTTGAAAATAATCCAAAAAAAATAAAAAAATGAAATTCTTTCCAATAATCTTCCTTATATCCTTAATAACATACTCCCAATCAACAATTTCTGGAGTAGAATTTGATCTTAAATCAGGTCAAAGTGTATCAACTGGTTCAAATGTTGCAGTATCCATCACAATAACAGTATCAGGTGGTACCGATGAGACAGAAGCTTTTAAAACAGGTACATTTACCCTTGCAAAAAGTGATGATGCCACCACTACAGCAACATTAACATGTAGTTTAACTACTGCAGTCACTGTAACTGTTGGTACTCCAGGAGAAGCTTCCTGTACTGTGGCTACTTTATCAACTGCAGGAACTTATAAATTAAGTGCTGTCACTGCTGCCACTACTGATGGTTCTACATCTAGTAGTACCCCCACTGTTAAATCTAGTGGAAATACCCTTACTGTAACAACTGCTTCTTCTTCTAGTAGTTCTTCTAGTGATGATAGTGATGATAGTTCCAAATTTTTAAACGCTTTTTCATCGTTCCTTCTTTTAATTTTCTTTTTTTAAATAAAGATCAAGATATTTGAATAAAATTAAATAAATTCTTATAATTAAATTTCTATAAAAGAAAGTCTCAAAAACCAACATTATATGAATTAATTATACATCAAAATAAATAGATTATCACCAATTATTATATCTCTAAATTATCCTATGTTCTCAAAATTTAAATTTTTGATTTTTTAAAATAATTTATGAGTTCAATTTATTAATTTGAAAAAGACAAAATAAAATCTAAAAAATAGTCTTTGATTAAATCAAAATTAAACTTTTTTAAATCAAAACAAACTTTAATAAATAATAATTACTTTTAATTAAAAAAATAAAAATCAAAATTTTTTTAAATAATAAATAAAATTTAGTTTAATTGAATTGTAAATTTATTTAATCATTTTCCAAAAATTTATATTTGAACAATTAAAATATTACCTTTAAAAAACAAAATCAAAAGAACAAATAATAACAAATTTTAATTAATAAATAAAATAAAATAATGAAAAATAATTTATTCTCAATTGGGAAGAAGCTATCAAAAACAAATTTTATCAAAGAAGAAGAACAAATAACTCAAGCAGGGAATATTATAAAGGATTATGTAAATTTTTTAAGAAAAAAAAGTATTTTAAATTCAGAAGAAATTCAAAAAAATATAAAAAATCCAATATTAATAAAAAGAACCCATTTTGGAAGTAGTAGTAATTTAGGAATAAAAAAGGAAAATTATAAAAAAAAAGAAAAAGAAAAAGAAAAGGATAAAATAATAAAAAAACCAAGAAGATTTAGTTGTGCTATTGAAGAGAATAGATTATTTAATAGTCCTCCAATAAAAAAAATTAAAAAAAATAATTCTTTAAAACCTGATGTTTTTTTAGATATAAAATCTTCACAAAAAAATGTTGAAACTCCAAAAAAAAAAATAGATAGTCCAACAAAAAGAGGAACTTTAATTTCTTTCAGTTCAAATGGTAAATTTCCTAAAAAAGCACTTTCAAATAATATTAATGCTTTTTGTGATAATAATAATTTATCTCAAAAAAAAAATAATAATGAATTCCAAGAAAAAAATGAATTATTTTCTCTATTGAAAGAACCAGAATATTTTGAAGGAGAAAAAAACGAATCTGATTCAATAGTTTTTGATAATAATGAACAATCTCATTTAACTCTTTTATCAAATAAAAATATTTTACAAATTAATGAATTAACAAAAGAATTAAGAAATACTTTTTTAGGAAAAGGAAAAACAATTATAAAAGAATTAGATAAAAAATCTTTTATTATAGATGATGTTGATAATTATGATAGAAATGATTCTGAATGTGAAAATTATGATAATTGGAAAAATGAAAGATATAGAGTTTTAACTAAAAAAGGTTATGTTTATGATTCTTTTGATGAAGAAGAAATTGTAGATGAACAAATTATTATTTATTATAATTTTAGTCCTGAATCAAGATTTATTGAATTTATAGATTTTATAATATTTATATGTGTTTTTTATAATTTACTTTATCTTCCTATTTTTTTAGCACATAATAATATTTATTGTTATTCAGGAAATTATTTTTCTTTAGGAAATGTTGTTGAAAATTTTATCGATTTTATTTATCTCTTTGATATTGTAATCACGTTTTTTGTTGGTTTTTATAATTATGATGAAGTATTAATTAATGATTATACAGCAATTGCTATAAATTATTTTAAATCTTGGTTTATTATTGATTTAATATCAGCAATTCCTATTAAAACTATTTTAACAATTTTTAATAAAAAATGTTATAATCGGGATTTCTTAACAAATCCACTTTATGATCATAATTATTATTATTTATTAATATTAATTAGATTATTTAAAACACTTAAATTAGTATTCAAAAATAAATTTATACAATATTTAGATGTTAAATTAACAAAATTTGATAAATTCAATCAATATTTTAGATTATTAATAAGTTTAACAATATTTTTATTTTCAATACATTTAGTTGCCTGTATATATATATTTTTAGGGAAAAATGAATATCCGAATTGGATAATACACTTTAATCACCAAAATAAAAAATTTCATCAATTATATAGTATATCTATATATTATACAATTGCAACAGTAACAACAGTAGGTTATGGTGATTTATTTTGTACTAATTTTTTAGAAAAAATATTTGGTTTAATTATGGAAATTTTTGGTATTATAGCTTATTCTTGGTCTTTAACAGCAATGATAAATTATGTTAAAACCTTTACTGATAAAGAAGAAGAATTATGTAAAAAATTAAGATTATTAACTGACATTAAATTAAATTATCCTCAATTAAGTGAAGATTTATTTGATAGAATTAGTCGTTTTTTAAAATATAAACATGAATCAGAAAAAAAAGATAGTCATATAGTATTTGATGATTTACCTGTTACTTTAAGAAATAATTTAATATATGAGATGTATAAACCTATGATTAATAGTTTTATATTTTTTAAAAATTTTTCTAATAGTGATTTTATTGTTAAAATTATTTTAGCTTTAAAACCTATTTTAGCATTAAAAAATGATGTTTTAATTAAAGATGGTGATTTTGTAGAAGATATAATTTTTGTCAAAAAAGGAAAATTATCATTAGAACTTCCTTTAGATTTTAGTTCACCAAAAAAATTAAATACTAAAGGAAATACTTCCTTTTTTTTTAGTAAAGAATATAATACAATTCAAACAAATAAAGAAAATTCATTTGCTCATTTAAAATCTTTAAAAACAAGTTCATTTCATAATCTGAAAACAAAAAAATTAAATTTTGCACATACAATTGCAAAAGTTCAAACTGTTGAAAATAAAGATAATATTATTCAATATTATAAAGTTTTACAAATTAGAAAAAATGAACATTTTGGAGATATATTAATGTTTCTTAATCAAAGAAGTCCTTTAAGTTTAAAAGTAAAATCTAAAAAAGCAGAATTATTTTTTTTAAATAAACCAGATGCAATAAATATATCTACAATATATCCTCAATATTGGAAAAGAATAAATAAAAAATCTCTTTTTAATATGGAACAAATAAAAAGAATTACAAATAAACTTATTAAAATTATTTCAAATGTTTATGGAAATAATGCACATATTAAAAAACAAGTTAGAAGAGTTCCTTCAATTTTAACTGGAACTTATATTGATATAATTGAAGAAAATAATGATTGTGATTTACAAAGTATTCCTTCAATTAATGAAGAAACTGAAATTAGTAATTCTATTATGTATAATGATATTAAAAATGTATATTTAAATGAAAAAGGAAAAAAATATGAAAAAGGTGAAATAAAAGGAAAAAATAATGTTGAATTAAAAACTATAGTTGAAGATGAAGGTTATTATTCTTCAAATTTTTCTTCTTCTTTTTCTTCAAGCTCTAGTAATAATTCTATATCTTCTAAAAAACCATCTTCTTTAAGTTCAGAATATGTAAGTTCAAAATATTCTAAAACAGAATCCCAAAAATCATTTTCTTATTCTATAAAAATAAGTGAAAATTCTAAAAATTTAGATAATGAAATGGAAAAAAATGTATCTAATGATATAAGTTTATCAAAAAGTAGTATAACTCCTTATTCAAAAGAAGAAATTAATAATGAAATATATCCTGAAGAAACTTTTGTAACAACAGGAGGATTGAAAAAAAAAAATAATAAGAATTCAAAAAAAAGTAATCTTTATCAAATTAAAGATAATATTTCAATTTGTTCAACAGAATCTTTTTCAATTTCAAGTGAATATGAAAATATGGATGAAATATCTGAAAGAAGATATTCAAAGGATAAAAAATTAAGAAAAAAAGTAAAAAATTTAATAAAAGAAGAAATATCAAAAATTAAAAGTATTAATTCAAAAAGTACTGTTTCTGAAATAACAGTAAGTGATAATAATAAAGAAAGTTCAATAAATAATAATAAGAGTAATGAAACAGAAAATAAAAAGAATTATAAAAATTATCATGTCAAAAAACTTTCAAATGGATATAAAAAAATTCCTTCTTCATTAAATCCTGTTCCTAAAAGTATTGGAAATCATTTTGGTTTTGGAGTTAAAAATAATGATAAAGATTGTTATAATAGAATTAATACTGGAATTAATAATAGTAAAGTTAATCAAATGCTTAGTGATAATGATGAAAAAAATTCACAAAGTCAAAAAAAGGAAAAAGAAAAAAAAAAAGATATTTTAGATGTTATTGGACATAATATTGAAAAAAATGTTATGATTTTACATAATCCTGAACAATTTTATTCAGAATTTTTTATAAATGTTATGAATAAAAAAAATAATCAATCTCATTTAAAAAAAGATGAAGGAAATGATAAACAATCAAATAATTTTATTAAAAAAAAAAATTCTAAAAAGAAGTTTGAATAACAAAAGGATTGTTTAATATAAATTCGAGTATATATATATATTTATAATTTGAATTAATACTTATTTGATATATTTATAATTATGTTAATGATTTTCAATTAATTTTATCATTTAATTATTGTATATTAGATAATTAAAATAGAAACAATTAATTTTTTTAACAAATCATTATCATTCAAAACAAATTTATCATATATTTAATTCTAATTTTAAATAATCTATTTTATTTTAATTATTTTAAAATAAGTCAACTTAAAAATTTTTCTTTTTGGATTCAATTATTAAAATTATTTGCCTTTTAATTGTTTTGATTATCAAAAAAATTAACATAAAAAGAGAATAAATATTAGAAATCTATTTTTAAAATATATATTAACTAAATAAATAATTATTTTGTTTTATTTTTAAAAAAATATAAATACCCTTTTTCGAAGGGAATATTTTCCATTTTATAAACATTAGAATCATTATAATAACCCCAAATTCCTTTTTCATCTTTTATGTTACAAACAAAATGACAATTTTTAATATTATTTCCAATAGCATATAAACAAGAATATAATTCATAAAGAAATCCATTATCTTTATTTAATAAATCATTTTTATCAATAACATATTTTATCTTTTGAATTTCATAATTATAATTTTTTTCTTTTTTTTCATTTAAATAATTTTCATCTTCTTTAATTGAATCAAAACTACTTATTAAATAATCTAAAGCATTATCCAAATCACCATTTTTACTTTTTAAAGCTGTTATAACTTTTCCTTTTGGAAATCCCATATTTATTAAAGTATTAATTTCTTTTTCATATAATATTTTATTATTTTCTTTTTTTGAAGTTTTTACTTTTATTTTTGGTAAAGGTTTTTTATATTCTTCATTCCAAGAATTTTCACAATACCATTCAAGTGCAAAATCTGGATTATTATTATTTTTATATAAAGCCCATTTTGCTCCTATTTCAGGAATACCACATTGAATTAAATATGATAAATTATTATCATCAAATTCCATTTCTTTTTCTTCTAATTCACCATCTTCTATTATTATATTTTCATTTTCTCTTGAATGATTTTTATTTATATTTTGTAAATCTAAATTATCTAATGGAACTTTAAAATTTTTATTTGTTATTTTATTATTATCTAAAAATCTATTTGCAACTAAAATAAAAACTTTTGGATAATTTAATATCATTTTTGTTTTTGTTGAAAAAGAATTTGTAAAACAAATTGAACAATCTTTTTGAACCATTTCTGGTTTTATAAAATCTTGAAAAAAATCATCTATTGAAAACTCTGTTTTATTATCAGAAAAAAAAAACTTTAAATACCATTTTTTTTCAATTTCATATTTAACATAATTACAATTTGTACATTCATATCTAACTTCAATTTGAAATTCAAATATTTCAAAAGGGTTTATATAATTATCTAATATTTTTAATTCTTTTAAAAAATCATTTAAATATAAAATTGGATCTTCTTCATAATTTAATAATAATTGTTTTATTTTTTTCCCAAATAATTTTTTAAATGAATTAAGATTAATTCCATTTTTATAATTCTCAGAATATAATCCATCCATTAATTTATTCATAATACAAAAAATACATTCATTTGGATTTTCTTTCAAACAATTACTTTTAATATGTTCAGGATTATTATATCTTAAATTAAAAAAATCTAAAGGAAATAATATTTGAATAATTGAAATAATATAACTATTATTTGTATTATTTATAATTCCTGTTTTTCCCTCAAAAGGAATTAAATTTTTTCCTTCTTCATATTCATTTATATATTTTTTTATTTCATTATTTTGTTCATTATTCTTTCTTTTAATGCCAAAATTATTTAAATGATTTTCTAATAAAATATCGTTTATTTCTTTATTACATTCACAACAAAATATATTATTATTTTCACTTTTTAATAAATTTAGAGAATAAAATAAAGGATGTTTAGTTTGGTTAAAATGATCATTTTTATCTTCAATTAATAAACCACAAGTTAAACATAAATTTTTTGTTTCTGAATCTTCTAATTGTTTTTCTGATATTAAATTATCTAATTTTTCTTGATTTAAATTATTTATATGAATACAATTATTTAAGTTGTCTCCATTTATTGGATTTTCATCCTTTTTATTAATAATAGAATTAACTAAATTTAAAAGTTGAGGATTATCTTGATAAGGGATTTCCTTTTTACAAAGTATACAAACTACTGTTATTTTTTGTTCTATATCTTCTTTAATATTAATATAAATAGGATGATGAAATTTATTAAAATGTAAATTAGTATGATTATGTTTTTTGTTATAACAAAAGCAAATAAAACATTTTAAACAAATATTAACACCATTTTCATTTTTCTATAATAAACAATTAAAATATTATTTTTACTGAATTGTCAAAACAATAACAACATTCATCTTCATAAGTATATTTTGGATTTAGATTATAACTAACATCTTGCTTAATATGAACACAACTTTCTTCCATGAGATTTTATATATATTTTTTATTTTTAAAAATCTTAAATATATTATTTTTTAAAAAAATTGTTTATTAATTAGCTATATAATATATTGATTTAATTTTAAAATATTTATTATTTATTTTTTAGTCATTTTTTTAATATTATAAAATAAATATTCACATAATTTTATTTTTTCAAATTCAATGATATCATTTAATTTATAAGCCTTAAATATGGAAATAAATTTATATCCCATTAAAATTGC
Source organism: Isotricha sp. YL-2021b (assembly GCA_023805745.1). Classification (NCBI taxonomy): domain Eukaryota; phylum Ciliophora; class Litostomatea; order Vestibuliferida; family Isotrichidae; genus Isotricha; species Isotricha sp. YL-2021b. The sequence goes on along the minus strand of JAJJKW010000288.1, from coordinate 28,903 downwards.
TTCATTTATTATTTCTTTTTTTTTTGAAAAAATATATTTTTCAGATTCATTTCGATTTCTAAAAATATTTATATTCCCAATATTCAAAAGTTTATTTAATTTTTTATATATGAGAGAAATATTTTTTTCCCTATTATTCATTTCATTTTCATTTTCAAATGAGAATAAATATAATATGTTAGTGTAATATTCAAATATTTTTTTAATTTTTTCAATAAAAAGAACAGAAGGAATTTGATTTATAATATAAATGTTTTCTAAAACCATAAGTATATTTCTTAAAATTATATGATATATAAAAAAAGTTTTCAAATCTGAAATAAGGTTTTTTTTTAAATTAATCTTTGAAAAAATATTAAAAATTGATTTTGAAATCATTTTTAGATTTTTTTCAGTTTTTATTGAATATTGAATTGATTGATAAATAATAATTGATATTAAAAAATTATCTGGAAATTGAGATAAATAAGGAATAAAATCTAAAATAAAATAGTAAAAATCATTCCCTAATTGTTCTTCTATTGATTTATTAAAAAAATGTATTATTTGGTCATTAAAAATATTATCATCAATTCCAATTAAATAACATCTTTCAAATATTTTTAAGATAGTTTTTTTTGTTAGTTCTAATAAATTTGACGGAAGAGTTGTTGGGTCTTTTCTTATTAATTTATTAATAAATTGCATTGAAATAATATTTTCTTTTTCATTTTCTAATATTTTTAAAAATGAATCAATATAATTTGTTAAATTCACATCTAAATTTTTTTTAAGATAATCATCCATGAACCTTGCAAAAATAAAAAATTTGATATTTAAAATTTTTTGTATAAATTCTTCTTTTTGGGCCATATTATTCATTATATTATAAAACCTATCAATAGCATTATTTACTAATTCACTATTTAATAATTCAAAAAAAAATTTACTTTCTATTTTATCTAAATTTTTATTAATTGATATTTGCTCAAGAATTTTACTCATAACATTTTGAGGATAAAATTCTGATTTATCTAAATTTGCAATTATTAAATATAATTTGTAATATGTTAATTCTTCTCTGTTCCTTTCAGTAATTATATTAGTATTTCTTAGTTCATTCCTTAAAGTAATATATTTCTCCCTAATTAAATCTTCATTTCTTTTTAATTCATCTATAAAATAATAACAAAATTCATCTGATTGGTTTGACATTTGATAATATTTATCAAACATTTTATTTGAATTTAAAAATATTTGATCAACTTTAATAAAAGTTCCTATATAAAATAATTGAAGAAAATATTGAAGAGTAGTTTTATATTCTCTATTTAATATTTGATTTTTCATTAAATCTGTATATGTTTTTAAATAAATTAGCATTAATTTAAAAGGCAATTTTGTAAATGCTTCAATATCTCCATAATTCATCAAAATACTTGAAACCAAATTTGTTGAAACCATTTTATAAAAATGAGAATCCTTTAATATTTGAACACAAAATTCAAAAGGTTTAAAACCTATTTTATATCTAACTAATAATCCATATAATCTGGCTTTTAATATTAAAACTTTTTCATAAAAAGGAAAAAATATTTTCTTTTGAAAAGAAACATTTACGTTATTTCTTGAAATAAAATAATTTGATATTTTATCAAATATAACTAAAAAGGTATTTTTAATGAATATTAAAAAATTTTTAAGAGATTCACTTAAATCATCATTCTCAATAATATCTTTAAAATAAAAATTTAAATCAATTTTATCACCATCAAAATCTAGTTCTTGAGTATCATTTTCTTCATTTATTTTTTTTTCAAATTTATCGAATAGATTAATTAAAATATCTAAAACATCATTTCTTAAATTCATTGGATAATAATATTCAATATTTAATATTTCTTTCATTTCTTTAAGAATATTAAAATATGAAAAACAAATATCAGGATTATCTTCACATATTTTTTTAAAATTATTTAAATAATTTTTCAAAGATTCATTATTTTCTTCTAACAATGAACTATTTCTTTGTTGATAATCAGGTAAAGAAATATATTTATTATGAGTAACAATGACAGAATGAATATTTAAATTTATCATATCAATATATTTTGATATATCAATATCTAATTTTTTACTAGAAATTTTTTGAATTAAATTAAACCAAATTGCTATATTAAAAGATTTCATTATACTTTTAATTTTTTCTGAATCTAAAATTTCTTTTATTCTCATAATAACTTTTTCTACATTTGTTTTTTCTGAAAAATAAATTGCAAATTCAACATAACATAATATAATAGATATGACTGGTAAAATTCCAATTGAATAATTTTTGTCATTTGAATTTAAATTCGATTTAAATGGATTTGTTTTTTCGATAAATTTAGAAAAGAATTTAAGTCTACTTTTTTCATCTGTTTCAATTTTATTAAAAGAATTTTTTAAACAAATACAAATATTAAATAAAAACTCAATTATAGGAACATTTCCAATTGAATCATTGTTCATATTAAATAATAAGAAAATTAAATTGAATATTTCGATTGTTATTATCTTTGATTCAATTACTTTGTTTTTCTTTGAAGGTAAAGTAATAATATTAAATAAATAAAATATATATTTTAGTTTTATATTTGTTTCAATTAAACAATATGTATCTATAAATAACAATAATCTAGTATCTGAAAGAAGATATTTTTCAAAAATATCCTTTTCATATTTTATTTTATATTGACTTATTTGAGAAATTGAATCAATTAAAATATCAACATTATAATATGAATCATTTGAATTATTTGAACATTTTTTCAATAAATCATTATAATAATGGAAAAAAGTAATATTTTCTTTTCCATATTCATTCAAACAAAAAAAAAATAAAAGAAAATATCTATAATATAAAGATAATATAACTTTATTTTTTATAATTTTTTTTAAATCTAAAGAAAGTGTATTAGAGTTTTCAATATTATTTGAGTTAAACAATAAATATTTTTTTAAATTTGCCTTTAATGCCCCTTCAAATTTATCTTTCATTAAATATGTTATTTGAGGAGATAAATATTTTGTTATATCATTTATAATAATTTCTTCTAATTTTCCATTTGTTTGAGTATCTATATCTTGACTTGAAAAAATAAATTCATCAAATAAAATTTTTAGCATTTCAAAAGTAATACTTTTATCTTTAATATTATTTAAGGAACAATATACTTCTGATAAAAAAATAAACAAAATGACAAATGTTAAAAAATCATTTTCAGGGTCTTTTTCTAAATTATACTCATTTATTTGATATAAAATAATTAAAATTGAAAAAGAAAAAATTTTTAAAAATTTATTCATCAATTGAAATATCTTTGAATAATTATTTAAATTTTGAATAGATATATTTTGAGAAATTAAAACTCTTAAAATAAGTATAAAAGTATAAATCAATTGACAGTAGGATTTTATAGGAGTTTCAAAATTATTTTTGGTTAAAAAAATATTTACCAAAAATGAATAAAAATTAATAAAAATCTCTGATAAAATATCATTTATTTTATTGAGAATTTCATTTGATAAATTTATTTCATGAATAAAACATTTTAATAAATGTTCACTTGCTGAAATATTTTTAACTACTTTTTTTTGTTCTTCATTTGATAAATCAAAGTTTATTTTTGTATACATTTCAAAATATTGAATTATATTATTTTTATAAAATACAAATAAATCATATACCTTATTTTCATCTTTTGAATTTAAATCTATTAATAATTCATCATTTAATTGATATTTATCATTAATTTTATAATCAGTCAAAAAAAATAAATCTATATCATTTGAATTTGATTCAAAAGTATTTTTTAAAGAATTTAATTTTTGATTTATATTTTCAATTTTTCTTGATTGAAAAAAATAATTTAATAAAGATTCAAATTTTGAATTTGTTAATAATTTATTTAATTGTAGTAAGATTTGTTTTTCAATTTTAATATTTGAATTAGAAATAACAGGAAGATAATTTTGAATAGATTGATTTTTATAATAATCATTTAAAAAATTATTATAATTCTTTTTTTTTCTTCCTCTTTTTTTAACCAAAGGAAAATTATTATTAGTCAAAGAATTAAAACTATCAATACTTATAATATCACTTTTATCATCAGATAAAGAAATTTTTTCAGTATTTGAAGAACTTTTTGCTCTTTTTGATGAAGAATAATTAAAATATTCATCAATAAATAATTTTTTTTTTGGATTTTGATTTTTTTTTTCTATAATTTCTTTATCTAAATCTTTCCCAATTTTTTTAATATTATTATTTTTATTTTTTTTTTCTTTTTTTTGTTGTTTTAATTCAAAAGTTAATTCTCTTCTCCAAAATTTTCTTTTTTTTCTTTGTAATAATTCTCTTCTTAATTTATCAGCTCTTTTTTCAATTTCTCTTTCAATTCCAATATTTTCATTATCAAAAATATGATTATAACTAATATTTTTTAGAATTGTTTTTCCTTTATTTCTAACTCTATGAATTATTTTTTTCTTTTGAATTTTATTTAAATTTTTTTCTTCATCTGATAAACTTGTTATTGGTTTTTTATAAATTTTTTTAGTAAAATCACTTGTATATCCATTAAATAATTGTTCATGTTCATAAAATTCAATATCATTATCAAAATTATATTCATAAACTTTTTGTTTTAATGGAGTATTTTCTTTTGTATCAGATATATTTGAATTTTTATTTTTTTTATTTAATTCTTTATCAGATTCAAAATCTTCTTCAAATTCTTTTCTTATTCTTTTATTTTTTAAAAATCTTTTTTTACTTTTTTTTTTGGAAGTCGATATTTCTTCAATTCCATTTTCAATTTTTTCATTTAATAAAATACCACAATCTTCAATATCTTCATCATTAATTTTTTTATGTAAAAGACCTATTATATCACTTTTAGTATTAGAAAACAAAACACATTCACTATATTCTTTAATAAAACTTTGATATTGATAAAATTTATTTTTATCTAATTCATTTAAATAATTTTCAAATTCTTCTTGAATTTTATAATATTTTTCTTTATTTTCTTCAAATATTTTTCCTATTTTTTCATTGTTCGAAGGTAAAAAAATACAATTTCGATCTTGAAAACAAGGATAAGAAATTGATGGTTTTCCAAATTCAGATTTATTTATTTCTTCATAAATTGAAATTCCATTTTTACAATCTAATTCTAAACTAATATAACCCCACATTCCATTTATTTCATTATCTTCATATTTATCTATTAAATTTAAAATTTTCTCTCTTTCATCTCTTTTAAAATCTGTTATTAAAAAACCATTTATTGGGAAATAAAATAGAAACATATTTGGATATTTTTCTCTGTTTGCAAAAGCAAAATAATGAAGTTGGGTCCATAAGGAAAAATCATTAAAATAATTTAACGTATTGTTAACCGCGTTTTCCATTTTTATAAATTATTATTATTTTATTGAATAATTTATAGATCCAAATATTTTCAACAAAATATTAAAAATTCACAATATCAAATTTTAAAATATTTAAATTTTTAAAATGCCATATCTATTTTTTTCAATAAAAATTTTCAATATTTTTTTAAAGGTAAATCTATTAAAAAAAATATTTAATTTATAAAAAAATAATTCATTTTATAGTTTTTATAATTAACAAATAATCTTACAATAATTTTTTATAAATTATTATATTATATTATATTATATATTACATTTGTAAATTTAATATTCATTTTTTTTTCCAAATTTTTGGAATATAAACAACAGTTTTTCCAGTCATAAATTTCATTAGTTTTTTTTTATTGTTGTCTAAATATATTTTTGTAGATTTTATCGGAACAATTTTCAATTTTTGAATATATTCTGCTGAATTATTTCTTTTTTTTATATCTTTCATTTCATCAATTAAAAAAATGGAATTAAATCCTTTTAATAAATGAAAACAATATTTTTGAAATTCAAGTTCCATTTCTTTTTTATCTTGATGATGATGAAGTTGAATAATGTGTTTTGGAATTTTACTTGATTTTTTTAGAATTTTTGGAGGAGATAAAAATCTTTTTTGAATATTGGTTTTAATATTAGATTTATTAATTAATTTAATTTCTGTTTTATTTTTTGGTAAAATATTTGAAATTTTTTCTGATTTCAAAGAATTTTTAAATTTTAATGAAGATGCATTTTGTTTAAAATAATCAATATTAATAATTGAAGTGGAATTTAATTTTATTTTTTTTTGTTTTTTTTCTTTTTCTTCTTCTTTTTCTTTTTTTTTGTTTAAATAATTTAAATTATGTCTTCCAACTAAAAATTTGGAAATTTTATTTTGAAGAAAATTTACTTTTTTTATACTTTTTGCAATGAAAATTTGTTGTTTTTCTAATATATTAAAATCACTTTCAATTACACTTATTCTATCTAAATGATTTGAAAAAATAATTAAATTATCATATAATTTATATTCCATATGAAAAATAGCATCATTTATTGGAATTGAATAACTTCTTGATACATGCAAACGACTTTTAAAATTTTTAACATCACTTTTAACTTTCATACAAAGTATAATTTTTTCACAAAATAATTCTTGTTTATTATAAATTTTAGTTATATCAAATTGTGTTTTTTTAATATTCCTTCTCATAAAAAGAATATCTTTAATAACATTTCCAGCTTTATGTTCGATGTTTTCTCCAGAAAAAAGTTTTTTTAATTTTGAAAAAGCTTTTTGCTCATTTTCATTAAAATTAATATTTTCACTTAAAATTGCAATAATAAAACCAAAAAGTAACATTCCAATTAAACAAACTAAAAAAATCATTATTCTTCCACAATTAGTTCTAGGATAAGTATCTCCATATGAAACTCCTGTTATTGTAATAATAACTAACCAAAGATTATTCATTAAATTTTGTAAATCATTTATTCCTTTATTTCCTTCAAGTCCTTTTTCAGTATCATATGCTAAATGTTCAAATTGTCTTGTTAAAATGCTAAATAATAATATAAAAAAAATTATAAAAAAAAATCCTGTTCTAAATGGATTAGAAATAATTTCTGATTTAATTGTAAAAAAAAATCCAGTTGGAATATTATGTGTTTGACATATTGTTTGACTAAGTTTTCTATTATATTTACTAAGAATAAGAAATAATCTTGCAATATTATATAATTTTAAAAAAGTAAAAGGTAGAATTAAACTATTTAAAGTATAAACATATTTTATTGTATATTGAGAAAAACAGAAAAGTTTATTTATATATGGAGGACAAGATATTATACAAATTAAACATTCTAACATTAAATTTTTCCATTTTCCAGTTGAAAATATATTATCATATTCTGAAATTTTTTTGTCAAGTTTATTTAAAAAAATTGTTATTTTATATTTCTTAAAAAGAATAAAACAACAGACAAATGATGTTATTACACTAATATATCTAAAAATATTTTCAATCATTGATATTTTTCTATTTTCCAAATAATTAATATTATTCTCTAATATTTCAAATTCTTCAATTAATGATATATTATATTTATTTTTTAAATATGCTCTTGTTTTATGAATATAACATTCATTATCAAATATTGCAGCAATAACAGAAATAAGAGAAAAAATAGCTAATAAAATATTTAATAATTTTTTATATTCATAATGTTTTCCATTAATTGTATTATCTTTACCAACTAAATTTTTTAAAGATTGAAGAACATTCAAAGTATTATTTCTAAAGAATAATAAAGAAGATGATTTTCTTTTTCTTTTAGTAGTTATTTCTAAATTAGTTACTTGTTTTTCAATTTCATTGATATTTTCATTTTTATTTTGAGTAAAATCTTTAAAACATATATTACTATCTAATTCTTTTTTAGGATGATAATTTAATATTAAATTTAATGGTTCAAAAGGATCTATTTTATGATTTGATGTTTGATGACCTGATGTAGTTTTTGTTCCTGTTATATTATCATTCGATCTTAATGGTACACTAGTATCTTTTTGAAGAAATTGTTCTTGAGATGAGTTTATATTTGAGAATATATTTTGTGCATTTTTATACATTATTAAACTTCAAATTAAATAAATGTTAATTAAAATCAAATGATAATCAATAAAATAAAAGGATATTATATTGAAATATTACTTTATTTATTTTTTTTCACATAAAAGAAGTCTTTTTAACATGATAAGATTTCTTATTAATTAAATTTATAAATCTAAAAGAAAAACAAATTATATAATATTTTTTATTATTATATATCATTAATTACTTTTTTGAATTATGATATTAAAACAATTTAATAATTCTATAATTTATTATTTTTAATGAAAGGAAGACCTAAAAGAAAATTTAATTTTTGTATAAAAATAAATTTATTATTTATTTTTATTTATTTCTTTGTATATTGTTTTAAACATTTCTCATAATAATTAATTTAAAATGGATTTTAAATTTTAAAAGTTTATATGTTTTTATTTTTAATAGATTTATTTTTACAAATATGAAAGATACTTTTTATTTATTTTTATTTTTCATTTTAAGTTTCAAATATTTGATTTAATGTATAAATAATTATGAAAAAAAATAGAATGAAAGTTAATATTCTTTAGTATTGAAAAATTTAAATATTGTTTTAATTTTCCATTTAATTATTATTTTCATTAAATCATATTTTTTAAATAAATAATTAGAAAAAAAATAATAGCAAATTATTTTAATGAATATTAAATATTCAATTGTTTATTTTTAACAATATTTGATTAAATGAATAAAAAAAATGAATTATAGTGGGATGAATAATCTTAAAAAAGAAACTCTTCTTTCATCTCCAATTTATAATATATATACTAATAAAAGAAAATTGACTCTTGATGATCAAACTTCAGCAACAAGTGAACATTCAATTAAAAATATAAAAAAAATTATTAAAAAAAATAAATCAATATCAAACCTAAAAATTGCATCATCAATGAATAATTTGTTTAAGAAAAATAATGAAAAATCAAAAAATAATATATCAAAACTTAATAATTTAAAATCTAATATACAAATAAATAAATTACCACAAATACATCAAATTGAAAGTTATCAAACTATAAAATTGAATGAACCAATAAAAAGTAGAAATATAGGAATTCCTACGAAAAGTTTAAAAAATAGTATTAATATTAAAAGTACTGATAATATTCGAATTAATAAATTAAATAATTTTCAAAATCAAATTCAAAAGTTATTAAAAAGGCATAAAATTAATCCTTTAAAAAATCTAAAAAAACCTATTCTAACATCAAATTTATTAATAAAAGATACTGATATTACAAGAAAAAGATATTATTTTGGTTTTATGAATAAAGAAAAAGATAAAAATAATGAAAATAAGAAAGATAATATTTATGAAATAGGAGAATCTAAAGAAAATTTAACTATAAACTCTAGTTCTTCATTTGGCAAATTAAAAATTAAACCATTATTAAATAAAAATGGAAAAATAAAATTTGATATTGACAAATTATTACAAAAAAGATTTCAAAGTCCAACAGAAAAAAAAATTCAAAGTCCGAAAAAAAAAATAAAAGTAAAATTGAAACCTCTTAATTTTAATAAAGTAAATATAATAAAAAAAGATACTCCTCTTTTAGATAAAATATTATCAGAAAGAAATATATTCCAAAAAACAAGAAATATAAATATATATAAAACAATAAATAATGGAAAAATAAAAGATTTAAAAATAAAAAAAATTGAAAAAGAGAAAGGAAATAAAAAAGAAAATAAAAAAGAAGAAAAAAAAGAAGAAGAAATAAAAGATAAAGAAAAACATTCAATTTTAAGGCATAAAATTACAAATCCTGATAATAAATCAGTAACATTTAAAGAAGATTTTGAACAAATTTTAACACCTCAATTAGAAAAAAGAAAAACAGAAAAAGAGCTTTCAAGAAATGATAGAAAAAAAAAATCAGATAAAAAATTAACATTAGATATATCATATAATATAAATGATAATCAATTAATTTTAGAAGAAGAAGATTTTTCTCATGAATATGAAGATGATGGAAGTAGTGATTCAGAAGAAGAAAAATATAAAAGAAAAATTCAAAAAGAAAAAATGAGAAATAATAGAAATTCTCTTATTGGTTTAAATAAACAAATTATTAAATCATATGAATTTTTTGATGTTTCATCATCAGATAGAAAATTTTTAATTAAATTATATCCTGATAATTTTTCTAATAAAAAAATACAATTATCTGATTATTCAAATATTTTAACTAATTCTCTAAATTATATAAAAAATAAAGTTGGAATAAGTGATATAGATCATTATAAAAAATTTAGATATTCAATTAAAGCTTTTCAAGGTAATGTTAATGATTCTTCTATAAATGAAATATTTGAATGTGAATTAAAAAAAGTAGGAAAAATGATATTTTATAGTTTTTTAAATGTAGGATTAAATTTTTCAATTGCTTTTCATTTAATGAATACTTATATTCCAATTCATCCTGAATTAATTGAAAAATTTATTTCTGCAAAACCAAATGAAAAAATTAAATTAGATGAAAATGATTTAAATTTTGTTTTCAAACCTGTAAGAAGAAAAAGTACTTTAAGTTTAAGATATCTTTTACTTTTTGATACTATGATTCAAACAAAAGAAAATTTAATATTTTATCAAAGATTTATTTATTGTGATTATGGAAAATTACTTTTTAATGAAAAAGAAGAAATAATAAGTTCTGATACTTCTTTTAATGAAAATGATGAAAGTGTAAATGAAAAAAAAATAAGAAGAAGAACAAAAAGAAGAAGAATTCATTTGGATATTTTAAGAAAAAAACTATTTTTTAAAACAGATAATATTAAAAGACAAGTAATGTCATCAGCTTTAGCAAAATATTTAAATTATCAAGATGATGTAATAAAGGTATTAGTAGAAAATATCGAAAAATTAAAAAATCAAAATAAAGAAGATAAAAAAATAGAATTATTATGTTATATATTATTTGATTATTTAATAAGAAATCAATCAAATAATTTAGTCCTTAGGTTTCATCATAGATATCATAAATTATTTGATATAAATTATGCAGATCCAGATAATAATGGAAATACATTATTAATAATAGCAACAAAGGAAAATTCAGTAAATTTAGTACAATATTTTTTAGATAAAGGAGCAGATCCTAATATTGCAAATATATTTGGTAATACTTCAATGCATTATGCTATTAGTCATAAATGCTTTGAAATTGCTGATATTTTAAGAAAAAAAGGTGCGAGAGAAGATATTGCTAATTATAAAGGTTTAATTCCTTGGGAATGTGATGATGCTGTTGAAGGTTAATTTTTTATATTTTATTATTTTATTTTATAGGATAAAATATTTTATTCCTTTTATGTAATTTTGGTTTAGTGTTATCATAATTATTTTATAAATGTATGTATGAAATTAATTTTCAAATATTGGTTTTTTTATATTTTTTTTTTTTGGAAATTTATATTTACATAATATTATTGTATATATTAATTTATAATAAATATAATTTTTATGGAATTATTCCATTAGTGATTTTTTGAAAATAATCATATTTATTAGTCCAAAAATTATCATTGGCTTTATAAACTAATTCATCAACAATTTTAGGAAAATTTCTATCACTTTCTTTTTCATAAAATCTTTCTCTTAATTTTTGAATAACTAAATCAATATCTTTTTTATCAAAACAAGGCATTTTAGAGCCATGAGACATAATTTCAACAATTTTAACAAAAATTTCAACATGTTTTTTAGCTTCAATCATTCCTTTAATCATTAAACTTTTATAATAAACAAACATTTCACTTTCTTCACCATCCATAATTTCAATATATTCTTTAGTTAATTTAAAAGGAGCACTTTCAAAATTTAAATTTCCAGGAGAAATTCCTAAAATAAAACCAAAATCAATATGAATTATATTTCCATACATATCAATTAATATATTTCCATTATGTCTATCTTTAATTTGTAAATAATAACAAATTAAAGAATAAGCAGCTAAACTTTGAACAAAATTTTTTTGAGCTTCTTCAAAATCTTCATTAAAATATTTTCTATAAAATAAATTTAAATTTTTTGATTCTGTTGCCATTGTTTTTTTTATTCCATCAATTGAAGAAGTATTTGATAAAAATTCTAATAATCCACTCGAAGAAGATGTTATTAATATTTCATATGGACGAATTTTTAATGGAATTTGAGCTTTTTGAAATATTTCATCAAATAATTTTATCATTTGCATTGCTAATAATTCTTGTCTTAAATCATCATTTGCTTTTGCTATAAAATTTCTTATTGAATATGTTTTAAAATTTTTAAAAAAAGATTTTTCTTTGAATTCTTCTGTTATTTTTTCTACTGGTTTTCCAAATATATTTCTTAATTCATCTGTTATATTTGGTAATATTTCAAAATCATTTATAATATTATTTGTTTCTTCTTTTTTCTCTTCTTCTTTTTTATTTATATTATTATAAAATTTCTTTAATTCTTCTTCTTTTTTTTTATTTCTTTCTTTAATTTCTTTTTGAGTTTCATCATGTTCAATACTATGAGAATTAGAAGTTCTAATTTTTTTAATATCTAATTTATTATCTTCATCATCTTTTTTTTCTTGATGAATAATATTAGTATTAATTTCATTATTAATATATAATTCATCCCAATTTTCACATTCTTCAACTTTAACACATTCAGCACAAATTTTTGTAGGAACTCTTGCTTTAGTAGAAAAACAAAAAGATTGATCATATATAAAATTTACCATTAAAGTATTTTCTTTATCATGAGTTGAATCAGAGTCATTAAAAGGTAAAATTATACCATATAATGAATAATTTTGTTTTATAGTTTCTATATAATTTATTCTTTGTTCTATTAATAAATTATTAAATTTATTTAAATATTCTTTTAAAGCATTTTTTCTTGGAGTTCCTTTTTCATAATTTTTTAAATCTTCACACATTTCTTTTAATTTATTATAAAAATCACTACAAATATTAAAATATTCTAATCGAATTTCTTTTTTTATACTTTTTTCTATTATTTCATTATCACTTCCATTAGTTTTAACTGAATTTCTTTTATCATCTAATGAATTTTTTTTTGCAGTTTCTTCATATTGAAGATATTGAGTTAAAGATCTTCTATTTCCATTTACTAAAGTTTCTTCAATTTTTCTTAACATATCTTCATAAATATCTTTATTAATATCTAAAGTATCATCTTCAGTATAAGAATTTAATAACCAGAAAATTTGAAGAGAAAATTTTATTTGATTAACACATCTATCAAGTAAATATGATTCTAATGTTTTTTTATATACTTTATAATTTAACATTACACATAATTGAGGAATATAAAAAAGTGATTGATGAACATAAGTTTTATACATTAAATTAATTAATGTATCTATTATTGTATTTTCTTCTCTTGAATCAAGATAAATTAAAATCATATTCATTCCAAAAAATTCACTCATAAACATATTATATAAACTTCCATTATTTAATGAACGTTTTCTTCTTGAATTTATTTCTGAAGGAATTTCTTCTTCTGTTTTCATATGTGGAAGAACATTTTTTATTATTTTATTTATTTTTTCTCTTTCTTTTTTATATTCCAAATTCTCCTTTCTATGTAATTCATTTGCTTTTTCTGAAGAAAAAAAATTATCTATTAAATATTCTTTTGTTTTAAAATTATCAGTTTCTTTCATATGATCACATACTGCACTGTTTGTTAAAATATATTTTAAAGGGAGAGATGGTTCTTTTTCTTCGTTTAGTTTTTTATTTTTTTTTTCTTTTTGCATATTTTTTTAATTATATATTTAATATATTATTTAATTGTTTTCATTTTTTCTATAATAATCTAATTTTTATTTAATTGTTAATTTTTTATTTTATTTTATTATATTTTATTTAATTAATACAATATATTATTATATAAATCATTATGGAATCAATATAAATTTAATTTGTTATATATTTTTAATTTTTAAAAAATAATTGTAAAATTAATTAACATCACAAAATAATTTTGATAATATCAATTGTTTCTTTTTTCCGTTAATAAATATTAATAAATTTTTTTCTTGAAAAATAAATTCAAAAAATAAATAAAAATTTTTTAATATGAATGAAATAAGTAATAAAGTTACAGTTTTATCCTCAAATTCTAAAAATTTAATATTATCTAACAAACTTAAAAATTATCATCGAAATAAGAACAATTTAATAATCAACACTAACAACGAAAATTCAAAATCTCCTTTATATGAAAGAGAAAATATATTAAATAAAATATTAATTCGCCATAAAATAAATGATATTTCATCAATGTGTTCTTTGAAAAAAAGAATTTTTAAAAAATTTAAAGAAAAATATATGAATAATGAAGATTTTTACTATATTAAAGTTATAAATGAAATAATAAGTAATGACAATACTCATATAGTTGCTGAATATAAAGATTTTTTAATTGAAGGAGATAATTATGAATTTTTACAAAAAAGATATTTAAAATATGAAATAGAAGAATGTCTTCCAAAAATTTTTGAATATTATGAAAATTTTTCAGTTATATTTCCTAATTATGTAATTTTACCAGAATCAAAATATATATATAAAAATATTCAAAAAAAACAAAAATTAATTAATATTCAACAAGATATAGAAGAAAAACAAGAAAAAATTAAATTAGGTAAAATTAATGTTAAAGAAGATGAAAATCCTATTTTTACAACCCATGCAATTGATTCTATTTTAGAACAAACAGATACAAGTGGAATAAAAGCATTTTTTGGTTTAAAAAATCAAGATTCATCAAAAAATATAAGTTTAGAAAATATAATTAATAAAATTTCAAATGCGGAAAATCACTATAAAACAAGGAAAACAAATTGTGCTTTAAAAAAATCAAAATTAACAGAGAAATTAAAATTTGGAGTAAATTTTAATTTATATCATTCAAATTATAAAATAAAAGGAAGAAATTATAATAGATATTTAGAAGGTGGTTTTAATGGTTCAACATGTAATAATAATTTAAAAAAAGGAAATAATGTTACTGGATTAAATATTAATAGTACAACTTCAAATGGATTGAAAAATACAAAAGTTTCTTCAACAACAATGGATATGGATTCTAAAAATAATAATAATATTATTCAAGTAAATAATAGTAATACAATATATATCAGTTCTTGTACTAGAAATAATAATAATAAAAATAATAATACTATTAATTCAAATAGTTCAATAAAAAAACATAATTTAGTTACTAATGTATATATTAATAATAAAGATTTTGTTGATAAAGTTTATAATAGAATGAAAAAAATTGAAAATATCTCTTCTTATAAAAAATCTATTAATTTTTCTCCTTTTGAAAAATCTTATTCAAAAAAAAGAATTTCTACTTCTACTATTCATCATAGACAATTATCTTCTTCTTCATCAAATAATGGTAAAATTTTTTCTTATAATAAAAAAAATATTCCTAAACAAAATAAAAAACAAAAGATTCATCATAAGAAAATATTATCTTATAATAGTTCTTCTAAAAACAAAAATAGAAGTGAAATAACTTTAAAAAATAATAAATTAAAAGATAATGTAAATCCTTTAACTGAAAGAGATTCTATTTCAAAGAAATCAATAAGTCCAGAAACAATTCAAATTTATAATTCAAATTTAAATAATAATTCATGTAAAAAAAATTCAATATCAATTTCTTCAAATCACAAAAATAATGGTATGTTAAATTCAAGAAATTATATTAAAAAAAATGAAATTAAAACTGTTCCTTCACATCAAAATACTCAAAAAAATAAAAATAATTCTAACACTGTGAATAATATATTATATACAAATAATAATTCTAAAAATCATATGACAATACAAAAAAACAAAACTGGAAATTCACAATGTTTTTCTTTAAGTCCAAATAAAGTTTCTGATTATAATAAAGTTTTAAAAACTTTTGTCAATTTTTATTCAAAAAATATTTCAACGAATAATGGAAAGAAAAATATAAATAAAAATAATAATAGTAATAATACTCATAATAAAAAGAAAATGAATAAAAAAGAAAAAAATATTTCTCAAAAAGAAATTCAAAATATTAAAATTAAAGATTTTAAAGAAATTATACAAAATTCCAATCCAAATATACATGAAATTTATAATAGTGAAAGATTAATTTTTAATGAAGCTCTAAATAATAAAAATAATAGGACTAATAGAAATAGCAATTATTATAGTAAAACTTGTTTAGAAATGTTTTCTACTTTGAACAAAAATAGTTAAAAATTTTGTAAATAAATTTTATTAATTATAGTAATATAATAAATAAAAGAAGTGATATAAATAAATAATTAAATTATTTTTTATAAATTTTTTAAAATTAAATTAATTATATAATTAAATTACAAATTTAAAAAATATGAAACAAGATTATGACTTTGAAAAACAAGAAGATGAAGATTTAAGATGTCCAGTATGTAATTATTATTTTAGTATGATGACAAAACCATATTTATTACCTTGTAATCATAATTTATGTTTGAAATGTATTGATGGATTAATAAAAAAGAAAATGTTATATTGTCCTTTATGTAGAAATCCATTTACTTTAGAAGAAAGGAAAAATTTTAAAGTAAATTTTGCTTTTCTTCATTTAGTTGTTAAAATATTAAAAACAAAATTAATATATTGTGTAAAATGTAGTAAAATTTTTCAATGGAATGAACATCAAGCAATTTGTGATCAAAGTCAATTTAAAGAAACAAATGAAATTTTTGGAGAATTAAAACAATTAGCTGAAGATTGTGTTTCTATATTAAAAAATATTGATAATATTGAAATTTTAAAACAAGAAAATAGACAAAAAATATTTGATAAAATTGAAGAAAATGATAAAAATAATAGAACTCAATTTTTTAATAAAACGGAAAAAATAATTGAAAATTTTTTTAAAAATATTCCACCTTTAAAAGTTGAAAATTATTATGAAGAAATAATAAATTTTTTAAGATTATGTGAACCAATATATAATTTATTAAATTTAAGTTTTACTCAAAAAGATATAAATGATATAATAAATGGAAATAAAAATAGATTTTCAACAATAGAAATAAAAGAAAATCAAATAAGGAAAAATATAATATCAACATCAGAAGGAAATCAATTAATAAGAAATTGTTTTCCAGAAAATAAATTATCAAATGAATTAGAAAATGATTTAAATTCATTAAATTTATATTCAAAAAAAAGTAGTAGTGGAAGTAATTTAAATGCAATGGAAGATTTAAATGATGATAAAACTTCAATTGTAAGTAATAATACTACAGTTGTAAGTAATAATTTTGATAAAATAAATTATATTATTTCAATTTTAGCTAAATTAAATGATAAAGTTCAACAAGTTTTAAATTATACGAGACAAGTTGAATTTACAAGTGAAACAATAAAAGGCCAAATTGCTCAAAATTATACTAAATATGAAAAAAAAATTTCAACTGATTTAAATAGTATTTATGATAATATTTCTTTACAACAAAATGAAGAAATTGAAAAACATTATTTAATAAATTTTATAAATGATACTAAAAAAATTTGGATTCATGATATTTATAATAATAGAACTGATGTCAAATTATTTGAATTTTTTAAATATAATTTTAATTCTACTTTATGTATTAGTTATGATGAAGAAACATCATTAATTTATTTAAGTGGAGGAAAATTTTTAGAAAAATCTCTTTTTTCAAATAAAGACATTTATTCAAGTGATTTATTTATATTTCCATTTTCAAATGGTTTAGTAGAAATATCTTCAAATGATTTTATAAATATAATAAAAATGATTCATTCAAGATATAATCATTCATCAGTTTATGCTCAAAATAAATTATTTTTAATAGGAGGTTTAAATGCAAATAATTTAAAAATGAAAGTATGTGAATTTTATGATACAAAAGATAAAAAATGGCAACAAATGCCTCCATTAAATTATGATAGAGTAAAACCAACATTATGTATATTTAAAAATCAATTTTTATATGTTTTTAGAGGAGATGATGAAGATAGTAATTCACATGTTGAATTTATAGATATAAATAATATAGAAAAACAATGGATTTGTGTTAAAATTGAAGATCCTGGTGATAGTTTTACTCCTTGTATAAATTCTGGAGCTTCTGTTTTTAATGATGAATTTATTATGATTATTGGAGGATATAAAATTGAAAAATATATTCAAGTTGATAAAAATAAAAATAATAATAATGATAATGAAAATAATAAATATAAATATATGGTTGGTTATACTTATTTTTATAATACTATTACTAAAACCATTTTTAGAGGAAAAGATTTAGCGGCTCCTGCTATTTTTTCTCAAGGTGGTTTAATTAATAAAACTAAAAAAAAAATTATTATTATTGATGAACAAAATATGACAAAAAAATCTTTTGGTATTCACTGTTATAATATTGAAAAAAATATTTGGACTTTTAATAAATAATTGTTTTATAATATATATTTTAATATTGAAATATTAAAAATAAAAAATTAAAAAATTGTAAATTGTTATTATATTTATATTTTATAAGAAATATGATAATTATTCTTCAAAAATTTGACCTCTTTTTTCTTTATATATTGAATTAAGCAAATCAAGTAAATTACTTTTTAAATATTTTTTATCATTTTGTATAGCAAAAGTCTTAATTAATTTATAAATATAATCTTTACAATTATT
This sequence comes from Isotricha sp. YL-2021b, assembly GCA_023805745.1. NCBI lineage: Eukaryota > Ciliophora > Litostomatea > Vestibuliferida > Isotrichidae > Isotricha > Isotricha sp. YL-2021b. The sequence continues at coordinate 10,087 of JAJJKW010000288.1, read as the reverse complement.
ATCATCAGATTTTAATTCACTAATAGAAGTAAGTAAAGTTTTCATATTTTCATGAGGTTCATCATTAACATCATCATCATAAATAATTTTCATAGTAGAAAGAAACAAATCAAAAGTATCATTTAATAATTGTCCAAGTATTTTTCCGAAAGAGAATATTTTATTTAAAATATCTAAAGCAATATTACTAAAATCTTTTTCACATAAAGCAACAAATAAATATTTTTTTAAATCATTATATAAAGTAATCCAATTATCACATTCATTTTCATTAAATTCTTGATGAATAATAATAGAATGTAAAATAAGTAAATGAGGAGCTTCAAATCTTTCTAAATTTTGAGTAACATAATCTCTAAAAATTCCTGCAATAACTAATTGATTCCAAAAATAAGGAGCACCACAAAATTTATATTTTTCAGTATAACAATTTATAGTATATTCTTGTTCTTCATAACTTTTTTGAACTTCTAAAACTTCTCTTCTAATATTATTATCTCCATATTCTATTAATAATTTCATATATTTTTTTGCTAAATCTGGATAATATTCTACTACTTCTGCTAAATAAATAAATCCTATTTTCATTGTCATATGTGGAGAGGGTAAATCAAATATTTGATCTATTATTTCTAAAAATAATTTTTCTAATGTTGCTATTTCTGATAATCTTTTATTTAATTCTTGTTGATAATTTTTTTTTTCTTCTTCTGAATTTTGCTCTTTTTGAATTTGTTCTGTATTATTTAAATTTTCTGTTTTTTCTTCTTCTTCTCCTTCATTTTCTTTTTTTTCTTCTTCATTATTTTCATTATTTTTTTCTTCTTCTTCACCTTCATTTTTTTTTTCTTCTGGATTTTCATTTTTTTCAGTTAAATTTTCTGTTTTATCCATTGATTTCTTTTCTTCTGATTTTTTTTTTGATTCTTCTGAATTTTTACTTAATTGACTCATATTTCCTTTTTCTTCTTCATTTTTTTCATTTTCTTCATTATGATTTGATAATAATTTTTCATCATTAATTTCTTTTGTTTCTTCTAACATTTGTTCATTTTCATTTTTTTGTTTATTATATAATTCTAACATTTTTGAAGCATAAATTAAAATTAAAGATAAAATTTCCCAATTTGTAGTTCCTATATGTCTAAATATTCCATCATTATATTTTAAACATTGATAATAATCAAATCTCATAAATGAATTTACTAAATAAATTGATTTTATTACTATTGTTGAATTTGATGATGAAATTCCTTTTATTATTGCTTCATTATAAAAATAAAATATTTCTTCATTTATTATTTCATCAGTTTCTTTTATATTATTCATACATTGGACTAAAATATGATAAAATAATAATTCATTTTTATTAGAAAATCTTTTTGATATTTTTTTTAATATTGCATAATGTGAATCACTATTATTTGAAGTTAAACAAAATATAATTTGACACATTTCATTTCTATATAAAGGATTTTTTTCTATCATATCTAAAACTGTTCCTAAGCAAAAATTAATAAATAAATTATCACATTTTTCTTTTGTAAAATCATGTACACTTTTACATATTTTTAAAGTAGGAGTTTTAAATTTAATCCAAGGAATTCTATTTTTATAAAAAGCTTCAAAAAATCTACAAACTAATTTAATAAAAGGAATTAATTCAGTTAAAGTTCTTGATATAATTCCAATTAAATCTTTTTCTTTATCTTCATAAGCTAAAAATATTCTATTTAAATTAGCTTCAGTACATAAATCAATTTTTTCAAAGAAATAATCAATTAAATCTTTATCATTAGCATAATTTTTTAAATCCATTTCAATATTTCTATCACTTTCAACAAAATGTTTTTTTAATAAAACTCTAAATTCATTTTCAACACTTTCTTGTTCTTTAGTATCATTAGATAAATCATTTAAAATTCCCATTAAATTTACTTTTTCTTCTTTATTAGCTTCACTACTTATCATTTGAGAATTACTTTCATTATTTGCTTCATAAATTTCATCATTATTTTGACCATTATTATTATCAACTTTTTGATTAGTATTACTTTGTTTATTTAAATTTGGATTTTCTATTTTTTTTAATTTTAATTTTTGACTTTTATTATATTCTTCATTTTTCATAAAATTTTCTCTATCAACAGCTAAAGCTTGTTTATGATTATCAATTAAATCTTCAATTTTAATTCCTCTAATTAAATCATCAGGAATTCTTTGAATTTCTTTATCTCTTATTAATAAATTTGCAGTTGGTTTCATATAATTTGGCATATTTTGTATTTCAATAGGATTTTTAAATTTTTCAGTTTCATCAACTTTATTTAATAATTTAACAGGTTTTTTAGTTAAAAAAGTATATAACATTAATAAAAATTCAAAAGCAGCATTAGGAGCAAAATTAATAATTTTAGAAGGTAAATCACTAGGAAAAGACATTTGATATTTTCTATTTAAAATATCAACTAAATGTTTCCAATTACTTTCTCTTTCTTTATAAGAATTTCCATTATTAAATTCTTGCATATTTACTTTATATATTGGACTTACTGAAAATGGTTGTCCTTGATTTGAAAGATAAGGAACTGGATATCTTGATAAAATTTCTGCTATACAAAAACCATTTGCTAAGTCTTTTGATATTATTTTTATTTTATATGATAAATCTAAAGATTGTATCCATTTTTTTACTTCTCTTGGAAACATTTGACGATTTGATTCTCTTGCTATTTGAACTTTCTCTTCATTTGTTATTATTCTTGCCAATTGAGCATATGTTTGCTCGTTTGATGGAGTTGATGACATTTTTTCTTTTATTTTATGGGAGTTATATAATTATTAATTAATTATTTTAAAATTTTTTTTTTTTGGTTTAAAATCTAAATTTTTTTTTTTTTAATTTTTTTTTTTATTCTTTTTGTTTTTGTTTTTATTTATATAATATTATGAATTGCGGAAAGAAGATTAATCAAAAAGCTATGTATAAACAATTATTTGCTTCTAATATTTTTAATGATAAACCTTTAGTTAATAAAGATTCTTCTAATATAATTATTCAAAAAAATAAAAATTCCAGTGTAAAAAAATATTCAAATTCAAAAAATGATGATCATTTTAAATTATTAAATGAAATACCAACAACAATTAAAGTAAGAACTGGAAAAAGTTTTAAAAAAAAACCTTCAACAGATATATTAAATGTGAAAAAAAAAGAAATTCAATTAAATAAATCTTTTCATACTGCTAAAAGAAATTTATCAAATGTATATTTTGGAGGAGATAAAGATTATATTGTTAAAAGAATTAATTATGAAAGTAATTATGATCATGAAAAATATATGAATAAAGATTCTGCTTTTAATAGAAAAATAAAAAATTTATATGGAGATGTAAAAAGCTCTTCTGCTCAAAAATTTAGAAGAAATATTTTATCAAATGAAGAAAAACAATTACAAAAAAATGCAAAAGAGGAAACTAAATTTATTAAAGTTGGTTTAAAAAAAAAAGAAAATAATAAAAATAATAGTATAAATAAATATAAGGAAAATGAAAAACCAAAAGTTAATAAATTAAGAATGTTAGAATCAAATATATTTAATAATGAAAGTATGGAAAAAATTTATGATAATTTTAATAGAAGTATAGAAATTACTTCAAAAAAAAAATATAATACAATTGATAATGAAAAAATATCAAAAAAATTAATAAGATTAAATAGACTTCCTTTAAAAAGAACAAAATCAAATAAAAATAATGAAAAAGTAAATAAATTAAATTTAACTTTTCAAAATAAGAATAATAATATTTCAGCTTTTCAAAGGAAATTATTAAATAATACAAGTAATATTTTTATAAATAATTCTTCAGAAATAAAAACAAATATAACAAATTCTCATCAAGCATTAAGTAAATTATATCAAACAAATGATAATTTAGAAGATAGAAAAAAAGCAATAAATTTATTTAAAGAATATTCAAAAAATGCATCTCAACAAAGAAAACTTGCAGAAAATTTTAGTTTAACTCAAGGTTCTAAATTTTATGAAGAAAATTTTAAAAAAAAATTAAATAATAGAAGTGTAGAAATTGAAAAAAAAAATTTAGATTCTAAAAAATATGAACTTAAAAATATAAAACCAGAAGATGAAAAAATAATAAAAAAAACTTTAATTGAACATGGACTTGATATTTATGATATTTGTAATAATTTAATATCTGGAAATAATTTAATTTCAGGACAATCAGAATCTTTTCAATTTAAAATTAGAGAAAATGATGATCCTTCTTTTAAAAAAAAATTAGATTCTGTTAAAGTTTCTTTAAAAAAAAAAACAGGTGAAGATTTAAAATTAATTCAAAAAAAAAATGTTGGGAAAAATAATTTAAGTAGATATGTAGATTTTAAAGATAGTCTTGTTAAAGAAAGAAAAAAACCTACTTTACAAAAAAATACCTCTAATAATTCTAAAAATATTCATAATTTTAGTCAAAGTTTTAGTGGAGTAAATCATAAATATAAAAATACAATGTTTGATCAAAAAATAATAAAAAAATAATGTATTATTTTATATGAATATTATAAAAAAATAATTTAATATAAAAAATAAAATTTATTTCAAAATATATAAACCATAGAAGTTGGATTTGAGAAAATTTAATAATTAAAAAACTTTATTAGAACTTTTTAACCTCAATTCTTATAATATTAGAAAAATCACATTACATTTTTATGAAATATATATTATAAATAATTCCGAATTTGTTTAAAAAGAAAAATTAGTCAAAAGAGTTTTATAATAAATGATTGAAAATGTTAATTTCTTATTATCTAATAATTTTGGCTCTTTTATATTGTTTTTTCAATGGAATTTTCTGAAATTTTAATTATTAGTAAATTTTCAAATTGTTGAGGATTTTATATTATTCGCGAATTCATAGTAAAAATTTAAAATACAAATTAAATTTTGAAAATTCATTTTATTCTTTCGATTTATTTGGTAAATAAAGGTATTTTCAATTTTATTGTTCTTTATTACATTGGGAAATATTTTCTATCATTTGATTTTAAACATCTCAAACAAAAAAAAAGGTCATTAAAAAAAATTTTTTGATAAAATATATTCTTATATACTCAATTGATAAATGTATATCATAAAATTTTGTAAATTTCTTCTTTATATGGAATAATTTTTTCTTTAAATCTTTTTATTTTTTCTGAAATAGTATTATTTTCTTTTTTAATTTCTTTTCTTCTATTATTGTCAGATATTCAAATTTAAATTTTTTTTATTAGAAGGACCAACTGGAACTTCAAAAACTCTTTCAGCAGATATAATATGTAAATCTCTTAAAAAAGAATTTGTAAAATATAATTTAAATGCTGAAACAAAAATTAATGATTTAATTATGAAATATCTTTTACTTTATTATCTTTAAAAGAAAATCCTTAATTATCCTCATCATTCTTTATAAATTTTAAAAGAAATTAATTATTACTATTTTTGACTTTTTTGAAAAAAAATAATTTTAAATTTATAATATTTTTAACAATATTTATTTAAATATGCAATAACATCTTCAGGAATTGTTTTCATTAATTCATTTTTTAAAGAAGTAAAATTATTTTTATATTTCTGGAAGTGAATATATGTAACAACTCTTCTATCCATTCTTTTATTATTTGAATTATATAAAGGACCAAATTCTAAATTTAATCTTCTCATTTCTTTAGAAGGTTCTTCTCCAACTCCAATAATATCAATACTTAAAGGAAGTTCTTCAGCATCAACTACAGAATCAATAACTTCTTCAATATCATTAATTATTCCATCAGTTATAATCATTAAAACATTATAAATTGAATTATTCAAATTTTCTTTTATTATTTTTTTTATATAATCTATTATAGGACAAATTAATGTAGGACCAGATAATAGAATATTACTTAAACATTTTTTATATTCTTGAATAACATTATTTAAAGTATTAATTTTAGGATCAGATCGGAAATTAACATTAAAATTATGAAATAATTGACCATTAATTACTGCTCCAAAACCTAAAGTTATAAATTGTTCTTCTTTACAATATTCATTTAATACACTTCCACAATCATTTATTGCTTTTATATAATAATTAGTAAATTTTCCATTTAAACAATGTCTATTTAATTCCGGAATATTATTATAATTTGAAGCTGTAAAATCAATAGCAAAAGATAAATTAAATCTTCCATTCTTTTTAATAATATAATCAACAAAAGTATGTTTAACTTTAGTTGATTTAATAGAAAATTTTATTATTTTTCCATCTGAATTTAATTGAATTATTTTATTTTCAGTAATTTCTTCAACTGTTGTTTCCATTGTTCCTATTTTTTTATAAATTGATGAATTTTTTGGACAAGAATATAAATCCATATTAAAATTTGGAGCAAGTAATCTTGCAGGTATAATTAATGGTTCAATATAAGCTAATGCATTTAAATTACTTTTAAATATTATTTTTTTTTTATTTGTTATTGTATAAAATACTTTTTGTTCTTTATCAAAATTATTTCCTTCTGTTTGAAAGTTTAATGTAACTAATCTTCCTTTTGATAATTCATCTTCTCCACATATTATTATCATTTTTTCTTTATTAGAAAATAATTCTTGAGTAATATTCTTATTTATCATTAAATAAGAAATAGGACTTTCAAGTAATTTATTTTCATAAAATACTCCATTCTTATATTTATTAATTGATATTTTTAATTTTTGATTTTTCTCAAATTTATAAGAAATAGCAGTTTCTTTTGCTATAAAAATTTTATCATTATTTCCTTTAATTTTTTCTATTCCTACAATAAATTCTTCATTATTATCATCATCATTTAAAAATATTTTTGAATCATATTCAGAATCTTTTAAAGTTGTTATATATATATTTAATAATAATTTTTCATTATTAATATCAAATAAAGCAACTTGACCTGGTAAATTATCTTGTATTATTTTTGAATCATCTATTAATTTTTCTACATAAGATAAAAATAAAGAATGTTCTACTTTTGAAGTATCTAAATTTTCTTGTTTAAAATATTTTTTTAGAATTTCAAATTCTTTATGTAGTTCAGGAAGATCATTAAATTGTTCTAAAACTTCTTTTTGTTCTTCAGAAACAGGAATTATATCATTTGTATTATTATTTATAATTGTTTTTAAATTATTTAGTTTATTTATTGTATTTCTAATAACTTCTAATTCTTCTTTACTTATTTTCTTACAATTTGAAAAAAATATTTGGAAAAATTTTGATAATTCAATCTCTTTAAAAGTGAATGAATATTCACAAACTTCTTCAATATATGTATTATTATTAATAAAATTTTTAATTTCTTTTATTTTAATTGTAGTACTTGTTGTTATATTAATTAATTTTTTAAGCATTTCAAATTCTTTAAAAAATGTTTGATAAAAACTTTTTTTTTCTATTAATTTTTCTTTTTCATATTCACTTTCATTTATTCTTTCAATTCCATCATCTTCTTCTTTTTTTGCTTTTTTTTTATCTCCAAAATTTAAAATTTTTAATTTTTCATTAAGTAAACCAGAATTTTTTTGTTCTTTTATATTAGAAATTTCTTCTACAGCATAATTTCCATTAATAAAATCATTTTTAATTTCTTCTGCTGTATTTTTAGTCTTTTCAACATATTCTTCAGCAGAATATTTTGAAGAAGGAGAAAAAACATTTTTATCATTTAATTTATTTACTATTTGGAAACTTATAGAAATTTCTTTTGAAAAAAATTCTTCTTTTTTTATAATATATTCATCTTTTAATTTTAGAAAAACTATTTGTATTTCCATTTGAGTTTCTATTTTTTCAAAGTTATCAATATAATTTAAGAAATTCTTATCAATTTTATTATTAATAAATCCTTTCATTCTTTGAAGAATATCTTTAAATTTATCATTTGATTCATATGATTTAATCATATTTAAATATAAATGATTAACATCTTCTTCATTCATATGATTTTCAATTTCAGAAAAGAATTTTGAAGGTGAATTATTATTAGAATTATCTATTTCTATAATTAATTGAAAACATTCATTCATTTCTTTTTTTTGTTCACTTGATTTTTCTAAAAGATTTATAAATGTCATTTCCATTGTTTTTGAAACAATAATAGGAATAGTGCTTTTTTCTTTAACATTATATAAATTTATTAAAATATTTAAATCTTTAAAGTGTTCTGATAAACCAAATAATTTTTCAAGAAATTCTTTAAATCTTTCTTTGAACATTTCTTCAAAGTTTATTTTTCTAAATTTATTAGTAAATTCTTTATCAATTTCATGAATTTTAATTGCATTTAAAATATCCAAATTTTTTTCATCAGGATTATTACTTTTATAAGATTCATCTATTTCAGTCATAATTTCAGGTACTTGACTTGTTTTTATTTTACCTTTTTTATTTAATTCTCTAATATACTGTCTAATTCTTTTATTTATATATGTTTTTTCTTCTTTACTATTTTGAACATTTTTATTAATAGATTGTCTTAAATCTTTTATTTTACTAAGATCTTCTTTATTTTCTTCAGTATAAATATCAATTAATTCTTGTAATGAAAGATTAGAAATATTACAATTATTTTCTTTTTGGGCATTCCATAAATTCTTATAATTTTCTATTAATATTTTAGGATTAATTGTTCCTATTGTCTTTTTATCTAATTGAATATTTAGTTTTTTATTTTCTTTTTTAGAAATTTTCATAATATGTTCATAATTTTCATTTAATAATTTTAATAATTCTTTAATATCTTTTTTTTTTGAAAATATTTGTTGTATTTGTTCAATTGAGTTACATAATTTAAGAGTATTTTGTGAAACTTTATCAATTTCGGGAAAACATTCTTTATTTTCTAAAATTGAATTTGAAACTTCATCACTTAAACGACAATCTCTTAAATGATTATCAAAATTATCTACATCATTAAAGTAATAATAATAACTTGATAATTTTTCAATATTTAAATTAGGAGAATTAGATTGACGATTTTTTTCTTGTAATTCCTTTATTTTAAATTCTTGTTCTTTATCACCAAAATTAAAACTACTTTTTTTAAAAATTGAAAAGTTAAAAGAATTTGTTAAATTATTTATATCAGTTGAATCTTCACAATTTGATAAAGTAGAATAAAATAAATTAGAAGAAACTAAATTACCTTTTTTAATATCTTGAATAATTGTTTTTGAAGTATCTTTAATGAATTTATCTTGAACTTCTTTATTTTGTTGAGGAATATATTCTTTAAATAAATCATATTGTTTTTCTTTATCTAATGACTTTAATTTTTCACCTTTTTTCGTTTTAAATATCAAATCATAACAAAACTTAGGATTTCCATTTTTTAAATTTAATGTATTTGAATAATAAGTTTCATCTCCAAAAATAGCCTTTATTGAACCTTTGTATTTTGTATTTTTATTATTTAAATAAGAACAGATTAATATATAATATTCAATTCCATCAAATATTTCAGTTTTTTCAAGAACATATTTTATTTTAAATTGTAATCCTTTTTGTGAACCACTAATTTCGTGCGATAATAAGAAGTTTTTTCTCATTTTATTGGGGAAAGTTATAATAAAAAATAAACTTGGAGTTTGATTTTCAAATCCTTCCATTGAATTAATATACTTTTTTTTTATTAAATATAATGATATAATTTTTCTTTCAAAATTTTTTCAAATCATCTGGAACAAATAATGAATATTTAAATAAACTTAATATATATTAATGATTTTAGAATAAAAAATATATTCTCTGAATTCTATTGTATCAAAACTATTAATAAAATTTTATATTTTTATTGATTTTATTTAAAAAATTTCAAAAATAGAGAAATTTATTTATATCTAATTTTTTTTATTAATTAAATAAATGATATAATAGATAATAATTAATAATTATTTATAAATAAATTTAATTAAATAAAATAATTATTAAAATAAAAATTAATATTTTAAAAAATATATTGCTGAATTAATTGATTGGGGATGGGGATGGGGATTGGGGATTGGGG
>JAJJKW010000020.1:0-59148 GCA_023805745.1 Isotricha sp. YL-2021b | reverse complement strand
CCAATCCCCAATCCCCAATCCCCAATCCCCAATACCCATAATATATTTATTATTATAATTCATGAAACATTTTAAAAAAATTTCTATTTTTAATATTTATTTTTTTATTAATTTCTTTTTTATTTTTGATAAATAAAAAATTAAGTTTTAATTGATTATTTTTTTTTTGATTAAAAAACAAAATAAAATTAAATTTTGGATAAAAAAAATAATAAAAAACTCTAATATATTCGAATATCCCTTGTATTGAATTCCCAATAAAAAAGAAAATAAATTCATAAAATCCAAAGAAAAATTTTTTAATCAAAATTAAAAAAAATATCTTAAAACAATAAAAAATAAATAAATTTATTTAAAAAAGAAGAAAAAAAAAATGAACTGTTCAATAATAATATTTATGTTAATAAATTCTCTTCAATCATGTGGATATTCAATAATTCAATCAATATTTCCTCTTTTAGGAAACGAATATAATATATCAGATACAATATCAGGAATAATTTTTGCATCATTTCCAATAGCAAATACAATAATAATTCCTTTAGTTCCTTATTTTTTAGAAAAATTTCATAAAAGTTTAATATTTATTATTAGTCTTTTCACATCAAGTTGTTGTATATTAATATTTGGTTTAATTTCATATTCTCCTTCAAAAAATAGTTTCCAAATTTCTGCTTTTATAATTAGATTTATTCAAGGAATTGGAGTTGGAATTTCAAGTACAATAAATTATTCTTTATCAATTTCAATTTGCGAAAATGAAAATGAAATTAATAAAAATATTTCTTTAATGGAATTAAGTTATTCTATTGGATTAGCAATTGGTCCTGTTATGGGAACTTATTTATATGAAATTTTTGGATGGCAATTACCTTTTTTTATTTTAGCTGGATTAAATTTATTTTCAAATTTACTTGTTTTAAATATTAATATTAAAGATTGTGAAAAAAGTAATTATCAAAACTTTTTTAAAGCTGTTTTTCATTGGAAAATTTTATTAACTGAAATTGCTTCTATTTTTCTTATGACAACTGTTAATTTTTATGAACCTATTTTTGAAAATTATTTAATTGATAATTTTGATTTAAATATGAAAACAGCTTCTTTATTTTTTGATATACAAATTTTTTCCTTTTTTATTTCTTTATCTTTAATAGGTAATTTAATAAATAAAATTGGAACTAAAATTTCAATTTCAATTGGTTTATTTTTAGGATTTTTTTTTGTTAATTTTTTAGGACCAATTTCAATTTTTCCAAAAAAAGTTTATATAGTTATTATTGGATTAGTTTTTTTAGGTCCTGCAGAAGCTTTTGTAATTTTACCTTCAATTGAAGATTATATGTTAACTTTAATAAATGATTTAAAATTTCATAAAGAATATTCAAATGATTTAGCTTGTACAATTTTTAATTTAATTTCTAATTTAGGAGATACTATTGGACCTTTATTAGGAGGATTTTTATCTGATATTAATGGATTTATTAATACTTGTTTTATTATTTCTATTTCATTATTTTTTTTCTTTGTTATTTTTGTGAGTGTTAATTTAATTAGTTTTTGGGGAACATTTAATTCTAAAAAAAAAAAAATATTTTAGAAAATTACATTAATGAGCCTTTAATTTCTAATTTTGATAATAGTAATAATATTATAAAAAATGATAGTTTTCTAATTGCTAATAATATCAGAAATAATAGAAGATTTAGAAGAAAAATGACATTTGAATTTGAACCCAAAGATTCTCAAATAAAGTATAACAATAAAGATTATAATGAACGTTTGTCTTATAACGAACAGTTAATTTTAAATAAATTATTATTGTTTTTAGAGCTATAATATAGTTTTATGATTATTGTAGGGGAGATAATATAAAATTGTATTTATGAATTTGTAAATCAATACAATTTTTTATATTTTTCTTCTCAGTAAGAATATATAGGAAGAAAATATTATATTAATTTATTTTTTATATTATAAATTAAAGAAATCTTCAAATTAATTTTTATTAAAAATACATTACTTATTAAAAAAATTATTGATTTAAAATCTTATTTTATATTTTTAAATAATTTATATATAAATTAATATAAAATGGGGGAGCTTAATTGTAGAAAAACAGAAAAAAATGAATCAAACTCTGATTTGATATTCAATTCCAATTCAATTGGACGTATAGATATTAAAAAAATTGAAAAAGCTCCTTCAACAGGTTCTAGAAGAATATCAACAAATCCTGAATCTTTAAATGCTTTAGAAAATTTAAATGAAAAAAATTTTAAAATCGAAACAGAAAGAAGTGTATCTGGAATTTCTCATGAAAATAAAAAGATAGGAGAAACAATAATAAAAGTTATTGTAGAAGAAGATGTTGACAATAAACATATAGGAGAATTTATTTTAATATTAGATATATCTGAATCAATGGGAAAATATATACCTCAAATATTAACAAAAGCTATACCAAATGTTTATGATAAACTAAAATTTGATGAAAATAAAATGTGTCATTTAATAACATTTTCAAATACAACAAAAAATTATAAATTAACAAAAAGAGATTTTGAATCAATAGGAATAAAAGCAGAAGGTTATACTCAAATGTTTGGAGTAATTCCAAAATTAAAAGAAATACTAAATACAATAGATAAAAAAGAATATATTACAATTCTTTTTTTATCAGATGGTAAAGTTCATGATAGAGAAGAAACAAATAAAAGTTTAGAAGAATTAATTTATGAAATTTCAAAAGAAAATAGAAATATAAATTCTCATGCAATTAGATTTATTTCAAGTAAAGGAGCTGATCCAGATACTAGATTATTATGTTCTTTATTAAAATTTAACACTGGAATTCATTTGAAAGAAGATTATTTACCTATAACTTTTGATCCTTTAGATGAAGAAATGAGTGATGAAACAATTGAAGAATTTTCAAATATAATTTATCAAATATTTAAATTTAAAAAATCAGGATGGAGAATTGTTAGTGATAATCAAAATTTAAGAATTGAGCCTTTTGGAGAAAAATATAAAGAATTAGAATTACCTGAAGGAAAAAGTACTATTTTTATTGATGAAGCTTTACAAAAATTAGATAATATTAATTTATCTTGTCAAAATGGTTCTAAAAAAAGTATTGAAATAGGACCAAAAGTTACTCAAAAAAATATGCATGATGTTTATAAAGATACCTTTAAAAAAATTATAAGTGATGTTATTAAGAATAAAGTAGGAGATTCAGAAAATTTAAATGAAAAAAATGAACAATTAATTTCTTATATTAAAAATATAGAAGACAATACTGAAGGAAAAAAAGAAGAAAATGGAAAAAAAATATCAAATGCTTTAATAGAAATTCAAAATGATTCAAATTTAATAAAAATAGAAAATGAAAATGATTTAGCAAAATATATTGAAAAAAAAGAAAAAGAATGTGAAAATCAATTAAATGAACTTGTTGAAAAAGCAATTGCAATTAATCTTAATGAAAAAAATTCAGATTTATATTTAATTTTAGATACTTCTGAAAAAATGAATAACCATATGGATAATTTAATAAAAAATGTTTTATATAAATCAATAATTGATGTTGGATTTAAAGATGACGATAAAGTTCAAATTATAGGATTTTCTTCTGAAGATGTTGATGAACAAAAAGTAAAAATTGAAAAATTAAAAAGACAAAAATTAATGTGTTGTGGAGAAAGAGACTTTTATGAATGTTTATATCAAATTGCAGAAAAAATAACTAAAAAACCTGAGCAAACATATATTTTAATATTTGTTTTTGGAGGTGAAATTAATGATAAAAAAAATGTTAGATTATTAGCTTATAAAATGTTAGGTTTAAATAAAAAAATAAAAATAAGATCAAGAGTTATTAAATATATTACTTCTGATTCTGATTTTAAAAAAAAAAAAAATGGTAGAATTGATGAATCTGATGAAGATATAATTACTTATGGATTAATAAAACAATTAAATACTGAAGGAATAAATTCTTATAGACCTTTAGTTTTAAATGAAGAAGATACAGATTATGATAAACAAATACAAGAAGTTGTAAGGTTATTAAATTAATTAATTATTAATAAAAATATTATAGTTTTACTTTTTAACTTTTTTATTCAAATTTAGAAATCTTATATTCTCATCCAATCCTTTAACATAAATAAATATTTTTCTATTTAAATATTTAGGATATATAGTTAAATATTATATTCTTAAAAATCACATTTTTTCTTATATAAAATATTAATTTATAAAAATAAAAGATGAATGAATAAAACTTTTGTCTAAAAAAATATTTATAAATTAATAATTAAATTTATTTAATTTAAAAAATAATATTTTCATTTCCATTAAAATTGAAATTAAAAAATTATTTTCAATTTGATAATATTTATTCCTTTTTATATTTATATTTATATAAAATATATTGAATAATTCCAGGAATAATAACATAAATAGGGTTTAAAATAAGAAAAGGAATAATGGAGGATTCCCCTACCCAACGATAATTAACAACATTTGCTGCAATGAGGAAAATATAAATCATCCAAATATTATATTTATGAACCCAAGAATTTTTATATTTTAAAGTAGAAACATAATTAATAATAGGAAGAATAATAGCAGTTAAATAAACTTGATTAAATTGAAGACACCATCTATCATATTTAATAGATCCACCAAGATAAGTATAAAATAAGAAACTAAATCCATATAAATTTCCAATAGGTTGATAAAAATGCATTGGAATAATTAAAATCAGTAAAAAACAAATAAATAACATTTTTCTTAAATAAGGAGGACTTTTTAAAATTCTATATCTAACAATAAAAGGAGATAAGAATAAAATATATAATAAATTTTTAATATTATATTCATCACCTTCAATCCATTTTTCAACAGAATCAACATAATAACCTTCATAAGGGAATAACATAATTAAAATACTGAAAAAAATAGGAATATAACAAAATCTAATACAATTATAACCTCTTTGTCTTTTAGCATAAGGAGTTTTAATTCCTTGATAAGTATCTCCAATATAAAATTTTCTATTAACATTAAAATGATATTTTGGTTCAATAGAAGATTGATCATTATAAACTTCAATATTATATATTCCATTTTTTGTTGCATGAATATCAAGAGAATATAAATAAGCTCCATTTTTCATTTGTTTTTCAAATTGCATTTTTCCATTAAAATCTCCTTTAACAAAAATATCAATAATTTTATCATAATAAGAAATAACTCTAATAGGAGTATTTTTACAATTAAAAATTTGATGACTGGAAATATCATTTAAAGGTATAGGATTACTAATAAAAATTTTAGGATAATAATTAATACCTTTAATAGTATTATAAACATGTCTTCCATTATCGAAAGTAATAAAACCAAAACCAGCATCTTTTAAAGCCATTCCGACATATTCAACAGTACCTTGTTTATGATAAGTAATTCTAGTTCCTTCATGAGGATGTAAATGACCTGCATAAGTAATTTTAACATTAGGATGTTGCATTATTTTTTCATATGAATTTCCTCTTGTTGATGTAAATTTCCAATTATAATCTATTGGATAATGTGTTAAAACTATCGCTTCAGGTGTTCTTAAAACTGCTTCTTCAATTATATCTAATTGTTCTTTTGAAGGATAAGAATAAAAATGATATGGTGGATGAGGATTTGGATATCTATAATTATTTATTAATAAAAAATTCATTCCAAATAATTTTTCTTCTCTTAAAAATAAATCTCTTTCTGTTTTTACATTTGAACGATTAAATGTAAATGAATAATCTAAAAAATAATTTTCTTTTCCTAAAGGATCTCCCACTGACCATGCGTCATGATTTCCTTCTATATCTATTACAAATTGATCTCTAAATTTTTCATCTATTAATTTTTGAAATAATTTCCAATCTTTTAATACTTGACTTCCTACTTTTGGAAATTCTTTTTTTTCATAATTATGAACATAATCTCCTGTAAATATATGCATATTTACTTTATATTCTTTTAATTTATCTAATAATTTTCTTAATAATTGTGTTCTTTCTGGCATAACAACTGTTAAATGTATATCTGTTAAATGAGAAAATATTATTGGTTCTTCACTTTTATTAAATGGAACTTTTTCATTTAATGAAATAAATTTTTGAGCTGGATGATAACTTGGAAATAAAAATCCACTAAATATTATTATTGCAGTATAAAAAAACCAGGTCATTTGAGAAAAAAATAATATTGTAGAATTTATTTGTTTTGGTAAAACTGAGGGAATTGATTCTAAATTTACTATTGCATTTGAACTATTTACATTAGATTCTTTTAATTCATTTTCTTCTTGGAATTTATGCATAATTTTTTTTTTGTTTTCAAATATATTAATTCAAAATTACCTTAATGGAGGTCCCATCGCACCTCGAATGAGTCCCCAAGTGAGAGCCCTATTGGAGGCCCTGTAACATATTTAAAAAAATTTTAAACTGATAATATTAAAAGAAGTTTAATTATTCATATTTTTTGTTACTAATTAATTATATAATGTTGAATTTACTATTTTTTCTTTTTTATATCTTAAGACTCATACTTTAGGATAATATTAGTTTTAGGTTAATTGATAAAGTTATTTAATATTTGATTAAGGAAAACGAGATTTTGAATTTAATAATTAAATGAAACGATTTTTAATATGGGTTGTATACGTCATAAATATATTGTTTATTTTTAAGAGAAAAAATAGATTTAAAAGGAAATTTTGAAAATTTTTTATTTATTTTTATTATTATTTATTTAAATTATTATTTATTAAAAAAATGGAAATTAAAATTGTATTTTCTGATATAGATGGAACTTTTTTAACAAGTGAGCATATAGTAACAGAAAAAACTGAAAAAGCTGTAAAAAAATTATTAGAAAAAAAATTATTTTTGTATTAGTATCAGCAAGAATGCCAGAAGGAATATATCCAATAACAGAAAAAATAGGAATAAAAATACCAATAATAAGTTATAATGGTGGATTAATATTAACAGAAAAAGAAGAAATATTATATTCAAAAACAATGAAAGGAGAAGATACAGAAAAAATATTAAATGAAATTGAAAAAAATTATTCAAATATAACAATAAATTATTATTCAGGAAGACATTGGTATGTAAAAGATATTAATGATAAAAGAGTTATAAATGAAATGAATATTACAAAGGCAAAAGCTGAAGATGCTGATTTTAATGATTTAATAAAAAAAGAAATTTTTCCAAATAAAATTTTAATAATGAGTGAACCTGAAATAATAGAAGAAATGGAAAATAAATTAGGAAAAAAATTTCCTGAATTAAATATTATTCGTTCATCAAAGATTTTATTAGAAATTACTGATAAAAGTGTTAATAAAGGAAAAGGAGTTGAAATTATGTTAAAATATTATAATATTTTACCTGAAAATGCAATTGCTTTTGGAGATAATTCTAATGATATTGATATGATCCAAATTTGTTGGTTGTGGTGTTTTAATGGGAAATGCTCCTGATTATGTTAAAAATATTGGAAATGAAGTTACTGATTCTAATAATGATAGTGGGATTTATACTTTTCTTGTTAAAAAAAAAATCATTGAAGAATAAAATTTGTTTATATTTTTTTTTCATTTATTTATTATTAAAAAATTATTTTTTGAAATTTTGTTCAATATAATAAATTAAAAAATAATGATTTTTTTAAAATAATGTCTTATAAGAATGAAATAAAGAAGATCAAAGAAGATATAAAAAAACAAAATGATATTAATATAAATGAAGAAGAAGAAATAATGGAAGTTGAAAAAATTTTAAAAAAAGGAAAAGACAAAAATGGTAATATATTATATAAAATAAAATGGAGAGGACTTTCAGAAACAAATGCAACATGGGAACCAATAGAAAATTTAAATGATATATTACCTTTAATAAAAGAATATGAAAGTGAAATAAAGAAAAAATATTTTAAAAACAAAAGACAAATTGATAAAATTGAATATTTAAAATATATTAACGAAGAATTATATGCTTATGTTTCATGGAAAAAAAATTATAAAGAAACTATTCCAAATTCATATATATTATATAAAGAATTAAAAAAAAATAATCCAGATATTATTCTAGAATATTATGAGAAATTTTTAGCTTATGGAGATGCAAGATATAGATTAGCTTTTTCAAAAAATAACTAAATTAATAGTTAATTTATTTATTAGAAAATAATTATTAATCAATTAAAAAAAAATTAAAATTAAATAATTTTTAAGTTATGCATTAAAAAAATTAATAATTTAATATATTTGATTTTGAATTTCTTCAATAAATTTACTATTAGTATTATCTTTTCCACTTTTCCTACAACTTCTAATAATGAAAAAAAGAATAAGAATCGCAATAACACAACAAGAACCAATGAGTCCAAATAAAATTCTTTTATCTTTGAAAAATCCTTTATAATAATCTTTTAATATTTTAGAAAAATCTAAAGGTTTTTCTCCATTAAATCCAATAAATTTATTATCATAATCAAATTTAATTTTATAACTAGCAAAAAATGGAGAACCAATAATCCAAACATTATCATATTCACTTTTACTACTAAATCTAATTAAACTAGTAAATTTCCCTTTTTGACTTTGATAAAATAATTTATTAGGATTTATTTTATATGCATAATCACCAAAAACTAAATAAAGATAAGGCATTTTTTTAGTATCATTAATATCATTTAAATTACAATTAATATAAGTAAAACTATTTCTAACAAAACTATTACATTTATGCTCATCTCCAAATTCATCTAAAAATTCTTCTAAATATTTTATTGAAGTTGTAATATAATATGATTTTATATCAAAAACTGCATAAGAATTAACTTCTATTGTATCATTTAATTCAATTTTATTTTCATCTTTATCATCATCATCTTCTAAATAAATATGACTTAATTCACAAATCCAACTTTCTTTATAATTACTATTTGTTGTTATATTACATCCTGTAAAAGTTTCTTTTGAATTTTTTGGAATATCAATTTGAAATTCTATTTTTGGATATGGAGTTGTTATAAAATATAAAATTTTTGATTTAATTAATTTTTCTTCTTTCATTTTATCTAAAAGAGAATTTGAAGAATCTTTTATTCCCAAACCAATAATTCCTTGAATATTACTATTATTTAATTTAGTATCATCATTTTGTAAATCAAATTGAAATTGTTTAATATAATGAGTATTTATTTCCATTGGAGTTTGAAAAGTTTGTGAATCTTGATTTATTAAAGTTTTTCCTACTTTATTATTGTCATTAAAATATATAGAATTTGATTTACTAGAATCAAGTAAAAAATTTAAATCCATTTTATTTCCTATTCTTATTGAACAATAATATTCCATTGTATATTCACTTTCTTCTTCTTTTGAATTTATTTTAACAAATGTTAATATAAAAATTAAATAAAATAAGTATTTTGGCATTTTTAATTGAAATTTAAATATTAAATTATATTTTAATTATATATATTTTTTTACTTTTTGAATCTGAAAAATTTTTATCAAAATATTTAAACTTATAATAAAATATAAATAGTATGGAGCAAGACTTTCCTTTTCCTTTAGAAGTTCCCACAATAGAAGATTATGGAGATGTAGATGTAATGCTTTTAAAAAGTTATTATTTAGATTCTTTTAAAAGATTATTAAATTCATTTGGTAAACAAAAAAAATTTAAATTATTTTGTGATCCACCTACTTTACAATTATTATCATATTTAACATCTGATTTTAATATAGGAGATAAAAAAAGAATAGAAAAATTTGAATTAAATTCTGATATTTCAACCAAAAGTTTTAATTTTAATGCTAATGATGTTCCAATTTTCTTTATAAGACCATTAAATGAATATATTGAAATAGGAATAAATTTTTATTATAAATATAGAGAAAAAATGAGTTTAAATGCATTAGAAATTGTATTTATTCCAAATCAAAATTATGAAATAACTCAACATATAAGAAGTATTGAAATAAATGAAATTTTTCATATTCAAAACTTTTATATTGATTTAATTCCACTTGATAATGATTTAATAACTTTATCTCAAAATACTTCATTAAAAGATTTGTTTTTAGAAAATAATAATACTATATTAAATTTTTTTGCAGAATCAATAGTAAAATTAGAATCATGTTTTGGAAAAATTCAATCTTATTATTTAATAGGAGGAAAAAGTCAAATATTAAAATCATTAATAGAGAAAAATGAAGAAGAAGATAATTTAAATCCAAATATAGGTCAAATATATTCAAGTATAATAATAGATCGTTCATGTGATTATATAACACCTTTATGTAAAAATTATACTTTTGAAGGAACTTTTGATGAATATTTTGGATTAACTTATGGAAAATTAAATTCTAAAGAAAATTTATTAAAAGAAGGTTTTAAAAAAGGACAAGAACCTCAAAATTTTATTATTCATGAAGGTCCTTTTACTCTTTGTTATCCTCAAATTAGAAGTATGCACTTAATTCATGCTAATATATATATTGATAAAAGATTAAAATATATTTTAGGAATTCTTCAAAAAGGAAAATCTTTAAATGAAATTGAAAGTTTAAAAGAATTTCAAAAATTAAATCTTAAACAAATTTTTAGAGAAAAAGATTCTGTTAATATGTGTTTTAATATTGCAAATTATATTGATAAACAAAGAAAAAGTTTTAAAGAACTTACTTCAATTGAAAAAGAACAATATTTACTTGTTGGTCAATTACCTAGTTCATTACATGATATTTATGATGAAATGATTGCAGAAAAAAAAGATATTTATGAACTTTTAAGATTAATGATTATAGAAAGCTTTACTCAAGATGGAATAGTAAATTATAAAGAATTAAAAAGAGATATATTAAATGTATATGGTTTTGATAAAGTATTTTTATTTAATAATTTAGAAAAAATAAAATGGTTAAAAGGAAAAACAATTTCTATGTTTAATAAAATAAAATCTGGTTATTATAGTAATATAATAAATAAATTCCAATTAATAAATGAAAAATTTACTTTTAATAAAGTAGAAGATTGTTCTTATACTTTAGGAGGATTTTGTCCTTTTACTTTAAAATTAATTGAATGTTTTCTTAATGGAGGATGGGGAAATATTAATGAAGGATTAAAAAGTTTAGGAATTTTTTATGAATATCCTCCTAATGAAACTGAATTAGTTAAAAAAGAAAAAAATATTGTTTTTATATTTTTTATTGGAGGTGTTACTTATACTGAAATTGAAGGAATTAGATTTTTAAATATGATTCATAAAGATATAAAATTTATTATTGTTGCTACTAATATTCTTAATCAAAAAAATACTATTTCACAATTTGATAAAATTACCAGTAAGACTTATTCTATTAAAAAATTTTATCAGGATTTTGAAGATGAAAAAAAGAAGAAATAAATTATTTAATCATTAATTATATTAATATTTATCTACTAAAAAAAAAGTTTTATTATTAAGAAGTTTTATTATATTATTAAAGTTTTAAATATTATTTTTTATTACTAAAATTATTTAGTAAATCATCATTTATTTCTAATAATAATTCATAATAAATATCATCAACTCTCTTTTTAAAATTTTCTTTTTCTCTACTTCCTAATTTTTCAAAATAATCTCCTCTCCAAAGAATAGAAGACATATATTTATAATCTAATTTAGTTTCTTTAACATATTGAATTAATTCATCTTCATTATAATACCAAGAATTTAAAAACAAAGATAATTGACTGAAATTATTCTCAATTTTTATTTTTTTTTTATATTCTTTAAATTTTTCATCTAAATTCATTTTTAGAATTTTAATATCTTTTAAAAATAAACTTCTTCCAGTAGAATTAATATTTTTAATTAAACAAATAGAAACTTGTAAATTTTCAACCATAAATTTAATAATAATATCTAAGAATCTTAATTGTGATTGTATTGTAAGAGAACCTCCAGAAAGAGAATTTAATTTATCATATTTTTCATATATTTCATCAATTATTGATTTAATAAAAGGAGAAGCTTCAGAAAAATCTAAATTATCATCTTCTGTTAAAACCCATTTTTGATTATTCATTTTTTGTAATATTGGTTCCATTTTAAATATATTATAACATAAAGGTTTATATAAAAATAATCTAATTTCTTCTATTGCTTGTTTATATAATGAAATTTTATTATCTAAAAATTTTTTTTGTTCATCATTTTCTTCTAATAATACTACTCTTAATTTTTTAATATATCTATAAACTGAAAGTACACTTTCTACAATTACAATACTTTCTATTAATAAAGTATAAACATTATTTGGACTTAATGTTATATCTGGATTTAATTTTGGAAAATAAACACTTTTTGAATCTGTATCATCAGCATTTGTATTATTTAAAAAATCAACTTTTCCTTCAGGATATAAATTATTTAAATTATCTCTTGTTATTAAAAATAATAATCTCATATGTTTAAAAGATTCTAAAAATAATGCAAAAGGAAAAGTTTCTGTTAAATTATCATTTTTTTTCACTTCTTCTATATTAATTAATTGGAAAACTTGAGCTAAATAAAATTTTTTTAACATTAATAAATTAACTGAACTTAAAATAAAATAATCACCTAAATTCAATAATTGAACAAATATATCATATGAAAGTGATTCAAATAAAATAGTATCATCAATTAATTCTTTATATGATTTTAAAACAGAATAAGAAGAAGTACTTATTATAGTTTTTGAATTATCAATTTTTTTAGATAAAATTTGAATATCAACATCATCTTTATAATATTTAGGAGAGAAAAAGTTTTCTAATTGTTCACTCATTTTATCAAATAATTGATGAACATTTTCAAATTTAGAATGAGAATTTTTTTTAATATCTTTTATATAATCAACTGCTTCTTTATTAAATACAGTTAAATATTTTTTAAAATATAAAGGAATTTTATTTTTAGTTTCTGAAAATATTTCATTCTCATCTTGTAATGCAAGTCTTTTCCAATTATCTCCTCCTAATAAAATTCCTGTTTTTCTTATATGAATTTTAATAATTGAATCTATTTGAAGTTTTAATAATTCAATTAATAAATTTTTTATATAAATACTTTCAGAAACTTGAAATTCTTTTTTTAAACATTCTAAAAAAACATTAATTAAACACATTAACATATAAAACCATTTTTTATTTGAAAATGAATTATTTTTAATATTTGGAATATTATTAAATAATATTAGAATTATTTTGGATACTTTTTTTTCAAAAATATGAAAAAATTCTTCTCTTTTTTCATAAAGAATTTTTTCTGCTTCTGAATCATTATTATTATTATTAATATAATAATTATAATTTTCAGCTAAAGGTAATAAAATTCTTAAAAAAAAAGGAATACAAGCAAAAAATTGATTTTCTTTAATTGAAAAATGTTTTAAAAATGAAAATTTATTTTCATTTGAATAACTATTAATAGTTTCTTTTGTAAATGGTACAATTTTTTCTTTGCAAATTTTAAGAATTGTATCTCTTAAAACTGTTTTTAAATTATTAATAAATTCGTCTTTAGGATTTTTATTTTGAGAATTTTTTACAGTTTTAAATAAATTATATATATCATTTATATCAGATTTTCTTTCAGTGAAAATATTTTTATATTCATCATTAAAACCACTTTTTACTTTTTCAATTTTTTGGTTTATTTTTTCAATTATTGAATTTGTTATTAATATTTTCCTTCTTTTAATTAATGGATTAGTTGAAGAAAAAGTTGATATTTCATTTTGAATTTCATTAAATTTTGTAAATAATTGGGAAAATGATTTTTTCTTTTTTAAATCTTTTGTTAATTTGATTTGTTTAAGCCATTTTAATAAATTTTCTTCTAAAAAGTTTTTTAATGAATTTAAATTTTTCATTTTTTGTTTTTTCAATCCTATTTTTAAAGTAATTAATAAATAATAATCTTTAATTCTTTTTAATTTTTCCCTCAATCTTTTATTATGTTCATATCCTTCAATTAATAAATGTTCACTTCTTTTTAATTTTCTTAAATTATTCACTAAAAAATTAAAATTTGAATAAATATAATTTTACTTATCATATCAAAATTATCTTTAACAAGAAAATTTAAATAAGTCTCAATGACTTTTTTTTTAATTTCTAAAACTTCTTTTGTTTCTAAAATATACATTGTGGTAGATTCTTCATCAAAAATATCTTGAATAGGATTTAATTTAGCAACTAATAGACTTTGATCAAATTGCTCTTTTCTATAGGCTTTTTCAACTAAATTTAGAGGATCCTAATTAAATATATAACAATAAATATATACATCACAATTATTTTTAGTTATTTCATTTAATAAAATTTGTTTTTTTTTTCTATCATCTATCATAATTAATTGTCTATGTTTATTCCAAGATACTCCTATTTCTGTATTTGCTGCTTCTTTTAAAGAATTTACATATTTTATCCAAGGTTTATTTTCCATAATAAAAGAAAAAAAATAAATAATATCAATTAAAAAAAAAATAATTAATTTTAAAAATTTTTCATTAAAAAAATAATATATAAAGAAAAAAAAAGCAAAAAATGCAACAAGTAAAATATTCTCTTCCATTTTATTCAGATTTAATAAATAAATCTCTTCCATTATTAGAATCAATATTTCCAAAAAAAATAAATACAAAAGATGAATTAATTGATTTTCTTCATTATCCAATATTTTCAAAGAAAATAAAAGTTCCAAATTCAGTTCCAATAGAATCTTTTAATAAAGGAATATTAGATCCATGTTGGTCAATGTTAGAAAGAAAAGGAAAAATGTGGCGTCCAATATTAGGATTAATAACTTCAAATATATTTATGAAAGATATAGAAAATATAAAAAAACATGAAAAATTATATCAACTTTTATATTTATGTGATTGTGTCCATAATGCAAGTTTAATTATAGATGATATAGAAGATCAAAGTATATCAAGAAGAGGAAAAAAATGTGTTCATTTATTATTTGGTGAAGATATTAGTATAAATGCAGGATTTTGTTTAATGATATTTCCAATAAATAAATTTATTTCTTCAATAAAAGGAAATTATAAATTTAAAGGGAAAATTAGTGAAATTTTTTTTAATGAATTAACTTCTCTTCATTTAGGTCAAGGTTGGGATATGGCAACAAAAACAAATAATTTACCTCAAATTCAATCTTATATTGATACTGTTTTATGTAAAACTGGTGTTTGTCCTAGATTAATTGTTAAAATGGTTAAAATATATATTGAAGAAATTTTAAAAGTTAAAACTGGAAATTTATTCAATGAAATTCTAGATTTATGTGATGATTTAAGTATTTGTTTTCAAATTTGGGATGATTTAATGAATTTAGTTCCTTCTACTATTTCTAAAAATAAACAAAAAATTGGAGAAGATATTACTGAAGGAAAATTAACTATTATGGTTTTACATAGCTTATTAGGGAATTTTAATAATAAAGAAAGATTAAAAGAAATTTTAAATTCTAAAACACAAGATCAAAAAATTATTGATGAAGCTATTGCTATTTTAAATAAAAATGGTTCTATAAAATTTTCGGAACAACAAAAAGATGTTTATATGAAGAAATTTGAAGATAAATGTAAAAGATTAATGAATTTAAAAAAATATTCTAAATTTAATATTCAAAGTTTAAATGCTTTACTTGAATTAAAAGAATCTTTAATTAAAGTTTAAATTTTATTTTATAATTTAAATTAGTTTATAGACATTTAATAAATTAAATTAAGAATATTCTGGAATAAAAATTTAAATGAAAAAAAAAATAAAAAAAACAATTTAAATGGACCTTCTAAATTCTTTAGGTTTTGTAAATTTTTGGGGAGTTACTCCATATATGAATTTATTTGAAACAGAATATGAAATAATAAAAAATCCAAAAACAAAAGAAGTAAATGTTTTAATATCAAATAGTAATGATATTCATCATTTTTTATATACAATATATAAATTATTCATATCTCAAAAAGAAGAAAAAATACAATATCCTTTAATTAACTTTTACATTCATGAAGATCATAGAGAAAATTTATGTAGATTTCTATTATTTATTCACCTATTAACAGATAGAACAAAAAGTGTAATAGAAAGAGTAGAAATGTTTATGGAATTATATGGAAATACATTATTACCATCAAGAACAATAGATTACATAAACTCAGTATATAAGTTATTAATCAATTATATATGTAATGACAAAAGAGTAAATCTAGTATATCAAAATTTATTTAATTTCTCTTGTTTAACCCATAAAGAAATAGATGAAATGTGTGAAATATTTTCAAGTTATGATTCAAAAGTTCCATATGATATAGAAAAATATAGAAATGATAGAGTAAGATATGCTTTAAAAGATAGATATGATTATAGAAAAAATATGTATGATTGGGATTATAATATGAATATGCAAAAATTTGCTCCAATAGTAAGATTACAATATTATATGTATTGGAGAGAAAATGGAATAGCATTTGTAATGAGATTAAATCAATATAAATTTCCAAATAGAACTTTAGCAAATTATATTGAAGGAAGATCAAAAAAAACAACTGATTCTTGTATGGTAAGAGGATTTTGGGGAGATATTGTTAATTCTCCTTATATTAGTTATGGTTTAACTCTTGAAACTAGAGATGAAATTACCTATTTTTATGCTAATAATAAAATACAATATACTAGAGATTCTCAAGATGTTACTGAATATAATTTAGTAAAATTTCTCTTAAGATTAGATCATGATGAAAAATATGATTTTATGCAAAGAGAAAAACAAAAAGAAAAAGAAAGAGAAGAAAGAAGAAAAAAAGAAGAAGAAGATAAAGAAAAAAAAGAAAAAGAAAAAGAGAAAAAAAAAGAAAAATTAGAAGAAATTAAAGAAGAAGAAAATGATGATAATGAAATTAATACTGATTCTGCTGAAACTAAAAAGAAAAAAGAAGAAAAAAATAATAAAAAAGATGAAAATGAAAATAATTTAAAAAAAGATAAAAATGCTGAAATTAAAGAAATAACACAAAAAGCTTTTTCAGAACTTTCATTAAATGATTTAAAAGAAATAAATAAAACAACAGAAGAAAATATGATAGAATCTCAAAGTGATAATAATAATAAATATGATGCAAATGAATTAATTCAAGCTTTTAGAGAAGTTTATTTTAAAATTTATTTTGTGAGTGGAGATATAGAAAAAAGTATTTATAGAAAGAAAAAATTTAAAAATTTTTTTGATATAATTTTATATGGTTTTCATGCTTCAAGTAAATTTAAAGATCATCAAAAACAAATATTAAAGAATAATACTAGAATTTTATTTGAAACTAATTCTCATATGACTTCTTTTACTGAAGATCAAAGAAAAGAATTTAATAAAAAAATAATTGAAATGTGTAAAAATATTGGTTTAATTTTAGATGATACTTCTTTTAAATTTATGTATCAATTTAAATTAGACCCTAATCCAAAGAAAGAAGAAGAAAAAAAAGAAGATGAAATTAATACAACTGCTAATACTTCTATTTCTGAAAATGATAAAAAATAAATTAATATTATATTAAATTATTTTTTTGAAAATTTCAAATTTATTATTGATATAAAAAATAGATTTTAAACCAAAGGTTTTTTTAAATTAAATACAATTTCAACTAATATAATATAATTTATTATTAAATACAAACTTTAACTTTTATAAATATGATATTTTTCCAAACCAAATCCATAATTTGCTAAATTAAAATGAATAAAGATTATTTACAAATATATCAAATTAGATATTAAATTAATCTAATTAAAACATGATTTTATCTGAGATAAAGAATAAATCATCAAAAACCATTAATAACATTTATTCAATGTCAAAATAACCTAAAATATTATTTAATTTCATTTTATCTTTTGAATATAAAGGATCTAATTTTAAATCTGATAAATAATTATATATATCTTCTTTTTGTTTTCGATTTAAAAATTTAAGTGCTTTTTGAATAACATATCTTCCATATTTACTTCTTAAAACATTAATAGATTTATTACTTAAAAATAATTCTTGAATAAGTAAATTTTGTCTATTTTTATCTAATAATCCAATAATTTTTTCAGAAACATTTGAAGAATATTTCTGAACTGACAAAGAACAAATATTATTAATAATTATTTTAACTATAGGTTCGCATTTATTAATTCCCCATTCTTCTAAAATATATTGAATAGCATAATTTCCATAAGGATTTTGTGCTATTTCAATACAATTATCACTTAATAATTTAATAATCTTTTCTTTATTTTCTGGAATATTCGTATTCCCAATAAATTTTTTTACAACGCAAATACCATTTGCATCTAAAGATAAAGTTTTAATATTATTTAAAATAATCTTATTAATTGAATTTCTTCTATTTTCGCTAATAACACTTATCATTTTTTGAAGAACATGAGTAGCATTAAGATCAAAAGCCATTTTTAATTCATTTCCTTTAATTGAATCTACTAAAATTATTTCTTCTTCTGTTGTTCTAATCATATCTAATAATGCTTGAAGAACATGAGTTCCAGAATAATCTAAAGCAATTGATACAAAATCATTTTTTATATAAAATATTATTAAACTTATTTGATTTTGATTACAATTTTTTATCAAAGATTGAATAAAGTAATTTCCATATACATCCATCATTATTTTTGGAAATGAATTATTTATTGAATTTATTAATATTGTTTTACATTCATTTGGTGATTTATTTATATATTTTTGAATTTCTCTTATTCCTTTTTGAGTACATAAATAATCTGAAATTGGAATTAATAAGGAATTTATGTGATTTTTAAATTCTTCTATTTCATATTTTTCTACATTTATATCTAATTTATTTTGATAATATTGTTTTTTATATGAATCACTTGAAGTTTTTTTAGATGCTATAAATAAATTAATAATTTTTTACTTTTATATTTAGGAAATTTTTTCTCGTTTTGAATATTTTGCTCATTTGAAATTATATTAATTGTATTATCATAAAAAAAGATATTTCCTGAAAAATTATTTTGATTATAACTGCTTTTCCTAAAATCATTCATAAATTGAAAATTATTATTAGTAAAATTATTTATAATAATATTATTCTGAAAAGGATTTAAATTCATATTATTATTATTATAAAAAACTGGAAATAAATAAATATTTTGATTATTATTTTCTTTATATAGATTATGAGGGAATGTTTGAATATTAAAATTATTAAAAGTATTATTTTCATAATTTAAATTCTGATTTTCTTGTTTTTGTTTTAAATATTCTTGATACCTATTATAAATTTGGCTATTAGAATCAGAATAAAATCTCTGTTTTTTTTCAATTGGCTTTTTAACTTCTTTAATTTGTTTTTTATTTGGTTTTACTCTATAAGAAAGTTCCTATTAAAATTATAAATAATATTTTACGTCAATATATTCTTCTTTTTCATTATTATATGAATCAATTTCATTTTTCTCATCAGAAATATTTATTTCCATTTCTGAAACTAAATTAGAAGGTAATAAGTCTGTGATATCTTTTTCTTGTTGTATTGTATCAGAACTCATTTATATATTTTTTTATGATTATTAATTTAAAGTTAATTAAATTTTATTTTAGGAATATCTTTCTCTTGGAAAAAATATGATTGATCAATAAATTATTTAAGAAAAATAAAAAGATTATTTATTTATTTTGAGTGACTTTTTATTTTTTTTTGGTAAAAAAATAAATTTGATAGTTAATATTATTAAATTTAAAATTAATTAAATTATATTATTGTCTATGAAGTAAATAATATAAATCACTTATTGTTTCTTCATCATTACCGTCTTTTATTTTTCCCAATCCTTGTAAAAAGATATTTATAATCCAAAGGATAAATATTATAAGAGTTATAAAAAAATTAATTGTTTTATATAATTGATGACAACTATTAATATCTTGATTTTCATTTGTTTCATTCATATCACCAAAATCTAAAAAATCATCATTTGTTTCTTCTTTTTGTTCTCCAATTATTTCATGAATATCATTTTTTTCTTTTATTTGAATTTCTTGGATATTTTCTCCTTTGAATTTATTAGAAATAAAAAAACAAATCAATCTATTTACTATAACAAAAATATTTGTTAATAAAATCAATATGAAAGTTACATATTTTTCCAAATAATAATAATCTAAACCAAAAGGTAAAAAGATTGCATAGAATAAAACTATAAATCTATGTTTTTTAAGATAATAACATTGTATTGGATTATTCATAATTGTTTTTTCAGATTTTATAGTTTGAGAATATAATTCATCACAAATACAATTTACACTTTCACCATTTATTACTGGTGTACCATGATATGAACATATTTCATTTGCATATATTTTTATTAAATCTTCATTATTAATGGTAAAATTTATACATTTATATAATAAAATAATAAATGTTATTGTTTTCATTTTTTTATTTTTTTTATTTAAAATTTAAAATTAAGAAATATTCTTCAAAAGTTTTTATACAAATGATTTAAGAAATTAAAGAATAATATTATTAATTAAGTAATTTATATTTATATTTTTTATATAAATGTTGAAGAATTCTTTTATGATTTTTTAAGAGTATATTTTGAAAATTCATTTTTAGAATTTCTATTATTTTTTAGTAATATTTTAATAGAATCTCTACTTATGCTTTTTTTCAGCTTCAATTTTTTTGAAATTTTGGAAACAGATTTCTTATGCTTTTTTAAATGGAAAAGTTTTTTATTATTTGTCTTTTTTTCTTCAAAAATATTTTTTTTAGTTGTAAAAACTTTAACTTTATTTATTTCATTTTCAATATTATCATCATTAAATTCTTCTGTATCAGTTAAATCACATTTTTCATATTCAAATTCATTAATATTTTCATTATCAATATTTGATAAATATGATATATTTTGACTAAGATAATCGTTTACAAAATTCAAATCATTTCCGTTGAAATTTATAAATTCTTTTTCTTTATTTTCTTTATTTTGATTTTTTAAATCATTCAAAGAATAAATATCTAAAGATTTAGATGATTGTGATAAAAATGATATTGAACATAAACTAAAATTTAAAAAGTTAGATTCTCTATTTTTTTTATTAGAAAAAGTTTTAACTTGATTTATAAAAATATTTTCGTTTGAATCATTTTTTTTTACATTTTTAAATTGTAAATTATTTTTTGTTTCATTTATATTTGTAGAATGTTCATTAAAATTTGATAAACTCATACTTTCATTTGTTTTTGAAATATTATTAATCTGAGAATTAATATTTCTTGAAAAATGAGGTAATTCACATATTATATAATTTTTATTTAAATCATTAGGAATTATTGAATTAATATTTTTCTCTATCTTTAAATTATACTGAATATTTTTTAATATATCATCATTTTCATTAAATTTAGCATCGGTTTTATACATTTTTTTTCTTAAAAAAAAAATAATAAAATAACTTATAAAATAATATTTTTTATACTTGTTAGAATAAAATTAATAAAACTAAAAAATAAATAAATATACAAAAAAAATTTAAATAACAAACTTAGTAATATCTTCACTGGCAAAATTTCTTTTATTTAAAGCTGAAATAACTTTTTCAAGATAAATAATAATTTCTTCAAAACAAGGTCTATCTTCAATATCATATTTTAAGCATTCAATGACTAATTTTCTTAAATAAGGATTACAAGTTAATTCAGGAATTTGAACAATTTTTCTACAATCAGCAACAAGACCAATAATTTGATTAGGTTGAAGACCATAATAAGGTATATTTCCAGTAATAATTTCATATAATATCATTCCATAAGAAAATACATCAGAAGCTTCTTCATATTTCAATTTTTTCATTATTTCAGGAGGCATCCAATGAGTTGTTCCAAATTTACCTTTTATTTCTTGACTTTTTTCATATAATATATTTATTATTTTACTTACTCCAAAATCTGTTATTTTCACATGAAAATTATGATCTAATAATACATTTGTACTTTTTAAATCACAATGTGTTATATTTCTACAATGTAAATATTTTATTGCTAATGCTATTTCTAATGCTATATTTGTTGTTAATTCTAAATCAAATTTTTGATAATTTCCTTCTTTATTATATTTTCCTTTATGAAGAAAGTTAAATAAATTTCCATTATCTACATATTCCATTACTAAATAACAATTATTATTATTTGATATTGTTGCTCCCATAAATAATACTAAATTTGGATGACGTAAATTTCCTATTATATTTACTTCTTTTATAAATTTTATTAATATTGCTTTTAAATTAGTCGTTTTATTTATTCTATTTTGACGTTCTTTTTCTCTATTTTTTTTTAAGAAAAAAAATTTTTTTATTGCTACTTTTTTTTCATTCCAATATCCTAAAAATACTTCTCCAAAAGCACCTTCTCCTATTTTTTTTATTATTTTTAATTCATTAAATGGAATATAAAAATTAAATCCACCTAAAGAAAGAGAATGCATTAATAATTTTGTTAATGAAATTTTTGTCAAAGTAAATTCTACATTTTCAATAATATTATTATAATTTTGATTATTTCTATTTGATGTCATTGAAGCAGATCTATTACTTCTATTATTATTATAAAGTGAAGTATATACTGTACTATTATTTTCATTATTTGAAACTTTATTTATATTTATTAAATTATTATTTCCTTCTAAAATATTTAGATTTGATGAAGCTCTTCTTAATTGAGGTTCAGAATTATTACTTCCAATTAAACTTTGATTTGTTGTTGCATGTCTATTTCCAGTTCTAATATAATTTACTTGCATTAAATTATTATTTGAATTATTTCCTATTTCTCTTGTTTCTCTTGTTGTGAAATTGTTTTCTTCTGTATTTAATTCATATTTTTCAGAATAATCTGTATATAATCTTACAAAAATTCTTAAAAAATCTATTGATTTTAATATTAATTTTGTATCCTTTACATCCACAATATGATAATGATTTAATTCTTTTCCTGTAAATTGTAAAAATTTAATTCCATTAATATTATTATTAATAATAATATCTTTATATTTATTTTTTTCAATTCCAATTCTATTCATCCAAGTAATAATATTTTTTTCAGTCCATTCAAAAATTTTATTATTATTATATAATAAATCACTTGTATAAATAATTAAATTCATAGCATCAAAATAATTATTAGGAATACGAGCTTTAAAATATTTAGCAACAGATAAAGTAAAATTTTTATTTTTTTCACTTTCATTAGTTTCATTAGATAAATTACCTAAAAAAAATCCCATTCCGAGAGAATTTTGTTTAGAAATTAATTCCATAGTATTTTTTGCACTTTCATCCTCTTTAACATGAATAACTTGATTAAACTTTAAAATACCATTTTCCCAAATTTCTTTAGATAATTTTTTATTTTGATGATAATACATAATTCCTTTTCCATGTTTTAATCCATCTTTAAAAGTACCAATAAATCTATTATTATTATCTCTTGAAACAAAAAGTCCTTTTCCATTTTTTTTTCCATCAATAAAATTACCATAATATTTATCTCCTAAATTATAATATAAAGTTCCCATTCCATTTTGTTTTCCATTATTCCATTGTCCAATATATAATGAACCATCTTTATAAAATAAACTTCCTGTTCCATTTTCTAAATTATTTTCCCACCAACCTTCATATTTATTTCCATTTTTATAATAATTTATTCCATATCCTGATCTTTCATTATTTAATATTTCTCCTTCATATTTATCTTCTTTTATATATATTAGTTTTTTATATTCTCTTTTTACTTTTTTATCATATTTTGATTCTTTATTCCCCATTTTATTTATTTTTATTTTTAATATTAAAAAATAATTGAATAAATTAAATAAAGAATTTAATGAAATAAATTATTGATTTTTTTATTTTTTAAGTC
The DNA here is from genome assembly GCA_023805745.1 of Isotricha sp. YL-2021b. Classification (NCBI taxonomy): domain Eukaryota; phylum Ciliophora; class Litostomatea; order Vestibuliferida; family Isotrichidae; genus Isotricha; species Isotricha sp. YL-2021b. The sequence goes on along the minus strand of JAJJKW010000020.1, from coordinate 35,066 downwards.
TATTTATTAAAAATTTTAATTTATCAAATGTCTAAAGCATATTTAGATTTTTATAAATCTCAAATAGCAGGAAGTGTATTAATAAATAAAGTTCCAGAGAGTATATTTTTTACAAAAGGAGAAATATTAACAATAAATCCATCAGCTCCAAAAATTCATACTGGATATTATGACTTTAAAAATTTTGAATTTGATAAAAATGTAGATAAAATAGGAAAAGGAGCATTTGGAGATTTATATTTAGCAACACATAAAAAAGATAATAAACAATATGCAATAAAACATATAAATAAAAATAAAGTAGCTGAAAATAATTGTCCAATTTCAATAATATATCAAGAAATATCAATTCAATTAATGTTATCTCATCCAAACATTGTAAGATTATATTCATATTATGAAGATAAAACAGATTTTTATTTAATAGAAGAATATTTACCAAAAGGAAATTTATTTTCTCATATTCAGAAAAAAAAACGTTTATCAGAGAAACAATCATTTAAATATTTTCATCAAATATCATCAGCAATATATTTTTTACATGAAAATGGATTTGTTCATAGAGATATAAAGCCAGAAAATATATTATTAGATAATGAAGATAATGTAAAATTATGTGATTTTGGTTGGTGTGTAAGTTTACATCAAAATGAGAAAAGAACAACTTTTTGTGGAACTTTTGAATATATGGCTCCTGAAATTGTATGTGAAGAAAAATATGATACTGGAGTTGATATTTGGGCTTTAGGTATTTTATTATATGAAATGTTACATGGTTATTCTCCTTTCAGAGCTTCTAATCATGGAGAAGATGAATATAAAGATATTTTTAGAAATATTTTAAAAAAAGATTATGTTATTGATAATAAATTAAATATTTCTAGTGAATGTGTTGAACTTATTAATATGCTTCTTCAAGATAATAATATTGATAGAATTTCTGCTTATGAAATTTTTATTTCTAAATGGTTTAAAAAGTTTGAAAATATTGAAATTAAAAAAATGGAAGAAGAAAAAAAAAAAAAAGAAGATGATGAAAAAATTAAAAGAGAAAGATTAATTAATAAAGCTAATGATAGTCTTCAAGAATTTTTTAAAGAAACTCCAGAAGAAATTAAAAAAAGAAGAGAAATGGAAAAGTTATTAAATGAAAAAAAAGAAAAAGAAGAAAATGAAAAAAATGGAAAATTAAAAACAAACAATTCAAATAATTATAATCAAGATAGTGAATTAACTTTAAATAAAACAGAACAAATAAAAGAAGGTGATTTATTTGATAGATTATTAGATGATGTTAAAAATGCAAATGAAACAAAAAAAACAAGAAGTAAAAGTAAAAATAAAACTTTAAAAAAAAGAGGAAAATCAAAAGAAAAATTTGAAAAAAAAAATAATTTAACAACAATAAATATTTCAAATAATGATTTAGATAATTCAAATAATAATATTTCAGTTCAAGATTTGGATAATACAAAAAATAATAAAAATCCTATTAATTTTAATGGAACAAAATCAATAATAAATGAAGTAAATGAAGAAAATGAAAAGCAAAGTGTTTATTATAATAAAAGTTTTTCCAATCTAAATACTAATTATAATACAAAGGAATATACTGATTATTCTAATAATATTAAAAGAAATAATCATGAAGTAACAGATAGTCAATTATTTGGTAGTCTTAAGATTTTAGAAAATGCAAAAACAATTCAAGTTGTAAAAGAGAAAAAAAAAGTTAAAAAAGAAGAATCTTTTTGGGATAAATTATTTTCTCCTTTTAAATGTGGAGATTAAATTTATTTTCTAATATTATTTTTTATTATTTTTTTTCAATATTGTTTTTAATTTTTTTAAATATATTTCTATTTATGATATTTAAAAAATATGAAAATATTAATTTTTCTTTGTTTTTCTTTTTTACCATTATTTAATCAAATATTTTTAAATAGAACAAATTTATCTTCAAGAATTAATGATCTTCATTTAGGAGAATTTTTATATTTATGGTTCAAATTATCAAATTTTATTAAAAATGACAATAAAAAAGATTTTAAAGATTGTTTAATAAATAAGAAAAACGTATCAAATAATTACAAAGATATTTTTTTTTTTACAGGAAAAGACTATGGAGATTCAGGGAATGAAGCAGATTGTGAAAAAAATCATTTCACTTATTTTTTATATCATCTTATAATAGATCATAATTCATATAATAGTAGTGATGATGGTGAGATTAGAACTTTTTTTAATTTTACTGATTATTATATATCCTTTTGTTTTCCTGAGGAATGTGTCAAACCATTTACTGATTTAATAAAAAATGGACAAGCTGTTATTAGACAATTAGTCAAAGATAAATTAAATCAATCAATTATATTAAAAAGAATTTTTTTATCTAAACATAAAGAATATAAAAACATTCCGTTTGTTGAAGAAAGTATTGAAAATAAATATAATTCTGTATTTTACATAATATTATATTTGATTGTTTTTTATTTAATATTTGTATTAATTTGTACTTTGGTTAAAATGATTTTTTTCTTTTCTATTTCATTTAATGATGATGAAAGAAATACAAATAATAAAAATGATGAAGAAGAAGAGGAAGAAGAAGATGAAGATGAAGATAATTCTGATTTTATTTTTCTAGATAATAATAAATTAAGAGAACCTTTGAGAAAAAAATCTAATATTATATTTAAAAAAAATAATAATGAAAATAATTTGAATGATAAATCTAAATTTATCCAACTTTTTAATTCATTTAATATTATTTATAATATATCTTTACTTTTAAAATTTTCTTCAAAATATTATAATAATTCTTCTATTGAAATCATTTCATTTATTAGAATAATAATTATGTTTGGAATAATTTATGGAAAAAATTTTTTAATAAGTATTACAACTTTTCCACAACAAGATATTTTTAATCATTTTTTTTTTAAAAGTAATTTATTCATTTTTATAAAATTAACTTTTTTTGCTAATATTGCTTGGATAATTTTAGATGGAACTATTTTTGGTTTTAAATTAATGTCTTATTTAGCAAAATGGAAGAGTAAGAATGAAGAAAATTTTAATTTTTGGATTTTTTTAAATTTTTTTAAATATCTTATTCCTAAAATTATTTTATTTTTATATATTTATTTTTTCTTTGATATTATGCTTTCAAATTTTTCACAGAGTAATGTTTATATTGATTATTATATTAAGAGAAAATTTGAAAAATTAGAATGTTATCATTATCCTTTTAAAATTTTTAATCCTCTATTCTTTTATTTAAATCAAAAATCTGATACAATTGAAGATTCTTTAAATAATTACCAAAAATGTTATGAATATACTAATATTTATTTAAATGAATTTTATTCAATTTTAATTTTAACTCTAATAGTATATTTCTCATTAAAATTTAAATCAGCAAATTTTGATTTGATTATTCTTATTATCATGTTTGTTAATTTATTTACTATTAATTTTACTTACAAAAGAAATTTCGAAAATTATTCAAAAATTTATTTTAATATGTTTTTAGGACAAAAATTCACAGAACAACATTTTCATTTATTTCTTAGTATCTTTTTTCTAGGATTTTTAATAGGATTAAGTTTTTTCTATTATCATGATTCAGTATCTAATAATGTTTTTACAGATCCAAAAAGAAATTATAGTCCTTTTCCTTTAACAAAATTGATAATAAATAAAATAAGTGAAATTGATTCAAAAATTAAAATAGTTATTTCAATAATTTGTTTACTTCTTTTAATTGGAATTTCTTCTCCCATTCTTATTTATAATGAACAATATGGGAAAAATATTGACAAAAAAGAAATGGGAACTTTTTTATTTATATTAAAATTTTTTGATATGTATGAAAAAACTCTTTTTGCCATAGTATTTTTTTTCTTATTAATTTTTTTAAAATTAATTACTGAAAATTCGTTTTTTATGAACTCTGGAATAATTTCAACTTCTGAGAAAATTAAAGTTTCTTTTTATTGTTCTATTGATACTCTAATGCATATATCATATATTTATTTTGAAATTTTTAATTATTTTTCATATGTGAATTTACTACATATTACTGTTGGAATTTTTATTATTTTATATATATTTAACTATTTAGTTACAATTTTATTTTTATTACCTTTTGAAAAATTAATAAAAATGAAATATAATGATAATATAATAACAATAAAATGATTTTATTTAGAAGTTTAGAGCCAATAAAATTTTTGAATTAAATAATAATTATAAAAAAAATAAAAATAATAGTAATAGCAAAATTAATTAATTAAATAAAAAAAATTAACATTTTAAAAAACTATTTAAAACAAAAAAATAAAAGCATGGAAAAAGAAGATTATCAAAAAGAATTACTCAAAACAAGAAAAGGAAATAAAGAAGACAAAAGGCAAATGATAAGAAAAAATATGGAAAAATCATCAAGATTATTAGATAATTATTATAATCCAAAAATTCATAAAAATTATTGGAAACCTTCAGGAGCATTTCATGAAAAACGTGAAGTTTTATCAAATGATATAATAAATTATAATGACTCAAAAATTAATTCAATAAATGAATCAAAAGCTCAAATTCATTTTTTAGAGTTTGACTATATGGAAAATAATGATATAATAGTAATAATAGAACATTGTTCAAATTGTGAAGAACATTTAACTCATACTCAACATATAAATGATATTTATAAAAAATATTCTAAATTATTACAAAAATCTATTTCCTTGAGATTTCCTTTTATTAAAGTTTATTTAAAACCAATTGAAGATACTTCTTCTCGTTTAGGAGCTTTTGAAATTCAATTAGGAATGAAATTTAATGATAATGTTGAAATTATTCCTCTTTTTTCTAAATTAAATACTGGAAATTGGCCTACTATTTCTTATATATTAAATAAAATTTCTAATTATGTTCCTATTTTTAATTTAAAATGCTTATTATTTGATAAAGAAATGGGAATTGAAACTGATGAAAATATAAGTTCTAAAAACGATCATTTATTATTGGATTCAAAATTTGAAAATATTAAAATTAATTTATATTCATTATTTAATGAACAAATTGAATATAATTGTATAGAAGCTGCTGATTCACTTGAAATTATTTTTAATCCTAAAAGAAGAACAATCGCTTTATTAGAAGAAAATCAAAATTCTCAAATGTTAAGTCCAAGTAATAATAATAGTAATTTATCAAGACCTTTAACAACAAAAACAACTAGATCTAATATAAGTTATAATAATTCAAATATAAATAATAATATTAATAATAATAATAACAATAATAATAATAATAATATAAGTAATTCTTCATCAAGAATTACAAATAGTAATGTAAGTAATAGATTAAGTTTCTCAAATAATAATTCTTTAACTCCTCAAAATTTTAAAAATGATATTATTGAAGATTTAAATATTGTAAAAGCACTTAAAGGAAAATTATTAAGTTCAGGTTATACTGATAAAGAAGGAGTTTTAATTTTTGAAAATGTACCTTTTGATTCTTATTTATTAGAAATAGAAAGTTCAAAAAATTTTTTAAGTTGTGGATTTATAGTTCAATTTAATCAAATTTATTCAGTTCCAAGATCAAATAATCCAAAAGAAAATTATACATTAAATAAAATAATAGGAATAAGAAAGCAAATAGATTCTTATTTAGAAATATTTATATTTTCAAATAGTAATAATGATGGTTTAGATATGGAATTAATCTCAGATGCAAAAGTAATAATAACAAGAAAATTAAATGAAGAAGAAATTTATTCTGGAAACGAAGAAACATTTCAATTAAGTGAAAATCCAAATGTTAAAGGAAGATATGATATAGTAATTCCTCCTGGAAATATAGAAATAAAAGTATATAAAGAAGGATATAATCAAATAACAAAAAATGTAGAAATTAAAAGTGGAGAAAATAAAATAAATATAGAATTAATATAATAATTAATAATTTTTATTTTATATAATTTTAAAAATATATCTTATATAAAAAAAAAACATTAAAAAAAAACGAAGATAAAAAAAAATCATTTAAAAAAAAAATGGTATCTGGAATAACATCAAATCAAGAAGTGAATGATATATATAAAAAACTTCGTTTAGATAGAACATTAAAAGCATTACTTTTAAAAATAAATGATCAAGCGGTTTTAGAAGTAGAAAAAGAATTTCCTTCAGAAGGATTTAATTATGAAGATTTTATATCAAATTTTCCAGATGATGAAAGTCGTTTTGGAATAGTAGATTTTGATATGTCAAGTGATACAAGAAAAGATTACAAAATTGTATTTATTTTATGGTGTCCTTTAAGTTGTAAAGCTCTTAAAAAAATGAAATATTCTACTTCTGCTAATCATCTTGTTGAAGAATTAGGAACTATTTCTTATATGCTTCAAGCTGATAGTAAATCTGATGTTGCTGAAGAAAAAATTAAAGAAAAATTAAGAGATAAATTTAAAATGTGTTATTAAAGAGTTTTTTTATTTTTTTTTTAATTGTTTAAAAAAAGAATTTTTTTTTAATTTATTAAAATATGATTTTTTTTTTCTTTTTTTTTTTGATTTTTGGTGTTTTTTATAATTGTTATTATTTTTTTGGTTTTTTAATTTAATTTTTGTTTGTTATAATTCATATGGAAAAATAAATATTATTTTAATATATATTCAAAAAAACAATTAAATATTATTTTTTTTATTAAATAAATAATTAATATCTATATTATTTTATTTAATGGAATTTGATCTTCTTCATCCAGATCCAGTCATAGAAGCACAAAAACATAAATTAAAAAAATTGGTTCAAAAACCAAATTCTTTTTTCTTAGATATTAAATGTAAAAATTGTAAAGCTTTAACTCATACTTTTTCAAATGCTCAATCTGTTATTAAATGCAAAAGTTGTGGTGAAGTTCTTGCTACTCCAACTGGAGGAAAATTAGAATTAAAAGATGGAGTTCATATTAGAAGAAAAGGAGAATAAATAATAAAATAAAAATATATTTTTTGAAATTTTAAATATATTCAAATATATTATTATTATATTTTATTTATTTTAGTTTTTTTTTCTAATAAAATTAAAAATTTTTTAAAAATTAAAATAATAATGTTGGATAACTATTTAAATTATCAAAATATAAATGATGAAAATAATGATCAAGTTAATCAATATTATTCAGATAATAATGAAGATGATGATACTTGTGTAAATAATAAATATATGTTTTCTTCTAAAGAAGAAAAAAATTCAAATAATAATAATAATAATAATAATGAAGAATTAAATAATTTACCAAATCCAAAAAAAAATGATATAATAACATTAGAAACTTTATCTTCAAATAGAATAAATTATAAAATTACTCCTTTTCCACAAAGTGAAGATAAAATTAGAAATTTAGAAATAAATTCCCCTTTAGAAAAAAATCCAATTAAAGATAAAGAAATTAAAAATTATATTATATTAGAAAATTTATATCTCCAAGATGGAAAAGTTAATACAACTTCAAATAATACAAATAATAGTAATAATATTTTAAATATTATTTCAAGTGATCAAAGTCCACAAAAAGAAAAAAATAATAATGAAGAATTTGAAAAATTACATCAGATATTATTGGAAGGAAAAGATGATGAAGAAGATAAAAAAATTATTGAAGAATCCAATCTAAAGAAAAATGATGATAATAATAATAATAATAATAATTTAATAAAAGCTGGTCATATTATTTCTTTTAAAAATTCTAATAATAATTTAAATCAAGAAGAAAAAGAAGAAGAAAATGAAAATGAAATTACTGAAAATCAATATGCAGAATATATACAAAAAATAAGAAATAATAAAGAATTGGAAATTAAAGAAAAAGTAAAAAATGAAATAAGACCTAAAATTTTTAAAGAAATTTATTCAAAAGAATATGATAATATTTTAGAAAATGTGAAAAATAATATTGAAAAAGAATTATCTGATGAATTAACTAAGAAATTTAATGAAGAAATAAATTATATAAAAAAAAGACAAAATTATTTTCAAAAAATAAAAGAAAATGAAATAGAACAAGTTATAAGAAATAAAATTCAATATGAATTAAATGAGGAATTAGCTAAACAATTAACATTAAAAGATAAAGAATTTAAATTAAGATATACTCAAAGATATGAAAATTATAAAAAAAAATTAGATAAAGAATTAAACAATGAATTTGAAAAAACTAAAAAAAATATGCAAAAAGAAATAGATAATATTAAATCACTTATTTATAGAAGTAAATGTAGTGAAAAAATAAAAATAAATAAGATAAATAATTTGAAAAAAAATATTAAATTTTATCATGATGAAAATATAAAAGGAGTTGAAAAAATAGATAAAATGTTGATTACAGATGATAATAATATGAATGATTATTATCCTAATAATAAGGATGAAAAGGATGATTATGGAATAAATAATAATTATAATAATCAAAATGAATATCAAGAAGAAGAATTTGAACAAAATGAAAACAATATCAATGATGAAAATAACTTTAATGACTATGAAAATTATGAAGAAGAAGAAATTAAAAAAATGGAACCAGAAAAAGATATTAATACTGATAATTATGAAAATGAATCTCAAATGAATAATAATATTTCTCAAATTAAATTATCTTTTATGAAAAATAGTAAAAATATTTCCGTTAATTTAGCTGAAATTAATAATAGAATTAAATTTAACAGTGGAAGAAAAAGTGAAAAAAATTCAATTAGAAGTTCAAATAAAGAACATAATATTGAAATTGAAGAAAATGAAAATATGATTGAAAATGATATGAATATTAAAAAAATGAATAATTCAAATATTAATGATAGGAACAATAATCAAAAAATGTATTTCTCAAATACAAGAAAAGTTCAAAAAAATAGGAATAACTCTTTTTCATATAAAAATTTATCATCAATAAATAATGTTAAAAATTCTAATATTAATAAAAATAATATCCAAAATAAACCAAAAATAGATAATAATCAAGTTTTAGAAACAAACATCTTTGAAAATGACAAATTATTAACTGAATATATTCCAAATAAATATAAAAATATACAAAAAAAGATAATATCAAAAAAAGAAAGTTCAATAAATAATAAAAATAATTCTCAAATTGAAGAAAACAATAATAATACTATTTTTTATTCAATTCAAATAGATAAAAATATTCCAATTTCAGTAACAGAATTTGGAAAATATTTAATATCTCATATAGAAAAAGAAGAAAATTATAAAACTTTATATCAAAGAGAAATAAATCAATTAAAAGCAAAAATAAAAAAAATTTTTATTCAAACAAAAACAACAGATCATTGTTTAACAGAATATATGATTGAATTATGGGATAAAATAGATACATCTTATTTTACTAGATATCAAATTTTAAAACAATTAATTCAATTATCTCAATTAAATTTATATACTTTTTTAGATAGAGAAACTGAATATTTAACAAATTATTATCAAATTACTGAAGTTATTTTTACTGGAATTAAAAAAAGAGAAAGTTTAAAATCTAAATTACAAATAAAATCAAATAAAAATGAATTATTACCTGGTGATAGAGAAGAATTAGATGATTTAACTAAAAATTTAGATAATACAATCAAAATATTTAAAAAAAAATATAAAGGATTAGATATTATTTGGAAAGGAATTAGATATGAATGGTTTATGAATTATGAAAATTGGTATTATGAAATGGAACAAAATAAGTGAATAATAGAATTTAATTTATTTTTTAAATAAATTGTTTTATTGGATTTTAATAGTAAAACTAGTTATTTTTTTATTTATAGAATTTTTTTAATTTAAATAACCAAAAAAAAAAATTTTATAAATTTATAGCTCTATTTTAAAAAATTGATTTATAAATAATCAATATTTTAAAAGACTAAATAAAATTGTTTTTATTTAAAGATATTCATCAGAAATATTAAGTTTAACATCATTAACATCCAAGCTTTGAGTATTTTGATCTTCTTCTGAAATAATTTTAATACCATCTTTATTATCCAAAAAGTCTGATATTTCTTTAATATAATTTTTATAATTATAAATTTGATTTGCTCCAGTTATAATATTATAATTAAATTGTCCATTCTTACTTCCTTTTTCTATTGAAAAAATTTCATATCTTGAAATTCCTCCAACATTAAATAAAATTAAATTAGGTTTATCATTATTGAAATTCTCATCATCATCCATCTCTAATAATTTAGTTTTATAATTTTTTTTATTTGCTTGATTTAAATTTTGAGGTTCTTCAACAAATTCAAATAAATTTTTTGGTAATTTATTTTTTGAACACATATCTATTAAAGTTGTTAATTTACTTTCTTTATAACAAACATATCTTTTATCATTTTTATTTTCTATATCTTCTTTTGTTTTATAATTATTACTATTTCTATATTCAATTATTGATTTATCTAATTCAGTTAAATCTTTTTTACTTATTTGAGTATTATCATAAGAAAAAAAATTAATAATTTTTTTATCATTATTTTTTATATTAATATTATTGTTTTTTCCTTCATTAAAAGTAGTAATAGCATCCTCAATATCAAAAGTTTCATGAAAAAATTTAGTAATTGATAATAAACGAATCATATCAGAAGTTTGAATAAGATTTTGAATATTTTTTAATTCAATTAAAATTTCTTTATTTGAAAGAGATTTTCCTTTATTATCACAACCACTTAAAATTGAATTTTGAACATTAATAACATTTAATATTTTCATTTTATTTCCTTTATTACTAACATCTTCAGCTAAATTTAAATGATTAGTAAATAAATTAGATTGAAATTTATATTCTTCTAAATTTTTAACTGCATTTTTCATTTCTTCAAAATTATTTAAATTCTGAGCTTTTCCAATTTTTGATAAATCACTTTTTCTAAAATCATCAAAATCTTTTGGAAGACCTGATAAAACATCAGGAAGAAGACGATTTTTATATTTAATATATAATGGATCTGTTTCATCTAAAGTTAAATTACTATTATTAACTTTTATTTGATTATAATTTATATTTTCATAACTATTAAATAATATTGTTCCATATGTTAAATCATATAATAAAGGAGCTGTTATATCTAATAATCGAGATGTTATAAATATAATTCCATTTTTTGATTTATTTTTATATTTTTCTTTTAATAATTTATTTAAATTTAATGCAATTTTTTCACACATTCTATCACTTTTAAAATATATTATATTTGGCATCATATTCATTATTCCACAAATTGATAATAAATGATTAACTGAATATAATAAAATATCTTTATTTAAATCACTTTTATAAATTTGATATAAACTATTAAAATTATATATTTCACCAAAACAATATAAATTTTGATCAGGAGTTATAAATGTTAAATTTAATTCTTTACAAGATAATATTCTATTAATAAAGTTTTTTTTTGCTAATTTTTCTAATTTTTCATCGGAAATTGTTTCACAGAAAAAAACATGACATCTTTTATATAATTTTTTTTCTTCAAAATCATTTAATAAAAGTTGAAGTGATTGATCAGCTGTTGAAATAAAGTAAATTCCACTAAAAGTAGGAAAAGGTTTTCTTGGAATATGAATTGAATCTACACTAAAAATTCCTAAATTTAATAATTCTGTCATTGTTAAAAATGAACTAATTATTTTTGATGATTTATTATCTAAAATTAATATACTTGAATTCCCTAAAGAAAATGTTTTTATTGTTTTAACTATCATTTCTTGTTTTAAATAATATAAAACTTTTCCTTTAAGAGAATTTGGAGAAATTTTTCCTTTACTGAAACTCATTTTTTTATTGAATTAAATTATTTATTTATTATATTAATATGGAATATATTTAATCTATTTTAAATATTTTAAAAAAAATATAAGTTTTTAATAATTATTAAAACAATTTATATAAATTGTAAATATTTTTCAATAAATTGGAAAATTTAAATTTAAAATAAATAATTTATGTCAACTGAAAATAATATAAAAGAATTAAATTGTTTTCTCAAAGATCATATTATTAATCAGACTTTAGATATTAGTGAATTAGTGATAAATAAATTTAATTATTTCAATGAAATAAAGGAATATAAGGATTTATTATTTTTAGTTAAATTTATTTTGTCTAATTTTCTTCTAACTGAAATTATTAATTCAGATTCTGAGTTAAGATTAATTTTATTTTTGAAATATATAATTAAGAAAAATATTGATAATTATGAAAATAAAACAAATTGTATTTTAGAATGTATAAATTATTTTATTGAGTTTATTAGTTGTGACAATTTAAAAAATAGTAAAACGTTAATTAATATTTTTGATATTATAAAATTGTTATTAAAATATATTGATGAAAAAAATTTACTTAAATTAAATGAAAATTTTATTAATCATTTCTTTAAATTAACAGAGTTATCTTTAATGAAATGCTTTATCTTCTTAAATATTGAAATAATAATGATAAAAATAAGTAAAAATTATGATGATGAAATTAATCAAATTATATTAATAATAATGAATAAGATTTTAATTTATTTAATCAATAATTTTCAAAATATTGACAAAAAGACCTTTTTTCAAACAATTGATTGTTACTTAAAATTATTAAGTTTATCAATTTATCTTCTAAATTATAAAGAAATATATATTAATTATAATATATTTTTTCCACAATTCAATTATTCAATTCTTGATATTTTTATAAATATAGAAGAAGTAAAAATAATAAAAGAGGAAAAATCAGTAAATAATATAAGTAAAATATATAAAATGAAAAAGAAAATGTTAGAATATATAATAATTTTAGTAAATAATAATTACTTTTTTCCAGACATTAATAATATTATTAAATATTTATTAATATTTTTAGATAATTTTAAAAATTCCGAAAATGTCAAGGAAAAATTAAGCAATTTAGGAGATGAAGAAAATTCTGATCATTTTTTAAAATATTTAAAAACAATTTTATGTTTTTTTTCGGTAATTTTTAAACAAAAAGAAAAGAATTTTATTTTATATTTCCAAAATATTGCATTTAATTTTATTGAAAAAATTTTATTTCTATTCATTAAATTTGGAATAAATAATCTAGAATTATATAATAATGAAAATTCCATATTATCAAAAACAATTTTATTGATTCAAGAAATAGTTTCATTATATCCAGAATTAGAAGAAAATATAATCAATTTTTATTTAAATATAAATGAATCTGAAAATGTTTATCTCGGGATTTATCTATTAATACAATTTAATAATATAAGTCATAATACAAAGAATTTTCAGTTAATTATTGATAACTTTATAAAAAACAATTTAAAAGGCTTAATCAAAATTTATTATTGCTCTAATAATAAAATTACTGAAATTACTGTATTTTATATTATAAATTTTTTATTTGAATTTATTAAAAAAATATCAAATTACCCAGATATATTTATACAAAGTATTCAATATATGTTAAATAATGTATATAGTGAATCATGTTTAATAAGGAAAAATTCAATATTAAAAATTTGTTCAATATTAACTGAGTTTAAATTAAATAAAGAATTAATTGAATACATCAAAGACATTTCGAAAAAAATGCTCCATAATATAGAGTCAAATGAAATTTTAACATTTTTTTTCAATTGTTTTAATAATTGTCTATTTGAAAACAATAATATAATTATTGTAAGTTTTTTTGAATCTATTTCTCAAAAAATTGAAGATGAATTTATTAGTATTAAAAGAAACAATATTGAATCTAATAATAAAGAAAATAAAATAATGATATCAAATTGTTTCATAAATTTTATTAATTTATTGAATAATAAATATTATGAAAAAACTATATTAAATTATTATGATGAAATATTAAATATTTATTTAAAAAAGGTACTACCTATATTAAAATATATTTCAATTAATATTTTTGAAGATGAAATTTTTCAAATCCTTGAATTATTACTTAGAAAAAACATTAATAATAATAATAAAGAAGTCTATGAGTATTTTGAATATATTCCAAAATATATAAATAAATCAAATTGCATTTCAATTCCCATTTTTGATTTATTAATTTTCATTATAACTAATAAATTATTAGAGACATCACAATATGAAAGTTTAATAAAAAATATTTATAAGCAAGATTTTAAAATGAATGAGAATTTTGATTATGTTAAATTAAATATAATATTACAAACTTTTGTAAGTATAAATAATAATATATCGGAAGAATTTATCATTGATACAACAAAGTTTGTTATGAATAATATAAATAAAATAAAAACTATTTGTAATCAATGTACTTTTAATTCTATGTTTTCTTTTTATTCTTATATTTTTTCTCTTTTAAAGAATTATTCAAATACTATTATAGAAGAAACAAAAACATATTTTAACTTTTATGAATTTATTTTGAATTTTCATCAATTGTTAGAAAAAAAAACAGATATAAATATTCCTCAATCAAAATTTTTGGTAATTACTTTATGTAGGTATCTACAAAAAAAAGAAATTAATAATGAAAGTATCATTTTATTCTTCAGTTGTTATATTTTAATGAAAATAATTTTAGTAAAAGAAAAGAAAGAAAATAGAGCCAAGACCAAAAAATTAATACATTTTCAATATGTAAATGATTCAGATAATGAAGAAATTTCAGAAGATTTTAAAAAAGATGAATATGAAATTTTTAACTTAAATTCATATTATATAAAAAATAATAATTCAATTTTTCAGATGCAAAATATAGATGAATTTAAAATTTTTTCACAAACCTTTTCTTATTTATATAATAATAAAAAAGATTTAGTTGTAGAACAATTAAAAGGTTTAATAAAAAATAAAAAAACTTTTGAAATAATAATTCATACTCAAAGAATTAAATGCAATGAAAATAAATTAAAAAAAGGAATTTCTTTTAATTTTAATAAAAATAAAAATGGAGGAATGCCTCGAAAAATATTAAAAATAATAAAACAAAAAAAAAATTAGAAATAAATAAATAAAAAAAAACATTAAAGCACTAAAAAAAAAAATATAAACCTTTAAAAAACCCAATTAAAAAAAAAAATTTAAAAAAACTTAAAAAAATTTTAAAAAACTATAAAATTATTCATCTCCTTCTTCCCCAGCTTCCCCTTCTTCCCCATCTTCTTTCTTTTCTTCTTCCTTAACAGGTTCTTTCTCCGGATTAGGTTCTTTTTGTTCATCAACATCAGGAAGATCTTTTTCCATTTTTTTAATTTGAGTAGGAAAGAAGCTAGATCCAGTGCTTTTAATACCAAATCCAACATAAACATTAGCAAAATTTCCTTCTTTCCACACTGTAAGACTTCCCGGCCATCTAGTATTTCTAACAACAACACAAGCATGAATAACAGGATCTTTATCAGCTCGATTATGAGTAATAGTATCACCAACTACTTTAATTTTCCAAAAACTAAATTCTTTCTCTTCAGCATTTTCACCTTCTCCTTCTTTAACTTTATTTTTCTCATCTTGACTAATTTCTCTCAAACGATCTATTTGATTTTCATTAGCTAAATCAATTACTTTACCATTAGGATAAATATATCCATGTTCATGAACCCAATTTTCACCTTCTGGATTTCTCATATCTTCAAAGGCTCCTGGTTTATATTCTTCATCATAATCTACTGCTCTTCCTTCTAAAAAATTTTCATTTCTTTTTAAATATCCTTTTGGTGCTATTCCACATGAATGTAATATTCTTATAATTTGACATTTTAATAAATGCATTTCTTTACCTGGAAATGCTACAAATGATTTTACTTTAGAATTTAATTCTCCTGTAAAATGATATTTAAAATTACGACTTGATATTATTTGTTCTGGTGTTATATCTGGTAATTCATACCATGCTTCTAATATTGAATTACTTACCCAAAATGTATATCTATTTATTCCTTCGTTTCCTCTACTTTCTATATATGGATTTGGTATTTTTCGAGGATAATCTTTCATTAATCCTTGAAGAATGTAATAATCACTTTTTATACCATATATTTTACCAAAAAAACGTAAATATTCACAATTGTTTTCTATTAATATTTTCTTCATTGACATTCTTATTTTATACCATTCTTCATCAGAAAATGAAACTCCACCCCATTCTAATAATTTACTCTGATATATTATGTCCTCCATATAATTTGATATTGTTTTTATTGATTTATCACGCTTGGTTGAAAAATTTGTTAATACTTCTTCTTCTATTGGAGTTAATTTAAAGGTTTTTTTTATTTCTGGGATTAAATTTTTATATTGAAATCCATTGTCCAATTTTGTAAATTTTTCTCGAAGAAACATTGATATTGTCTCAAAATTTTCATATCCATCTTTTTTATGGGATGTACATATTTCTTTTATTAATTCTTTTATATGAGAATTATAGTCGTAAACTTTTAAGTTTTCAGCAGAAGTTGACATTTTATTAATTAATATTTTTTATTTTTTTTTTTAATTTTTTTGAATAATGTTTTTAAATAGATTATTATATTTTTAGTAATTTTGATTATGTCTGAGAATTTTTTCAAAAATAATTTCAGGAATGTTCAAGAAAAAAAATATCAGAAAAATAAACATTCTATATTTACTACTTCTACTTTTGAAGAAAATCATTATAATGATTGTTATTTAAATAATGGTTTAAGAAATCAAATTTTAAAAGTCTTAAAATTAAGATTATATATTCAAAATATTAAAATTCCAGAAGAAAAATTAATTTCTTTAATTTCTGATAATTTACAATTAATTAATATTCAAAAATTAAAATCTTCAACAATAAATGTATTTGTAGATGATTTGGTTGAAATTATTAAAAAAGATTATATTAGAAATGGTCATTCTTTTAAAGAAGGAGAAGAAGATACGACATCATCACAAGAAAATTCTAGTAAATATATTCCTTCAAATATATTATATTTTCATAAAAAAGTATATATTGAAAATGAAAAGTTTAATAAAAAAGTAAATAAAAAAAAAGAAAAAATTTTAATTCAACCTCCAATGAAATTTAATTTAGAAAAAAATAAAATGTTAAATTTCGATGATAATGATGATTATTTAAAATCTTATGATATTATAGATGATGAAGTAGAAGATATTGAAGCAATGGAAGAAAGAATAATTAGAGAAATTTCTGGAAAAAATAAAAGAAATATTATTGAAGAAACAATTTAATTTTTTATTTTGATATTTATTATATATAAAAATAATGGAATAATATAAATAAATAAAAAATTCTTCAATTTTTATTATGGAAATTTAATATTATATATAATAATTACTTCATTTTAACTTAAATATATCTATATATTTATATATATCAACAAAAATTCTATATCAATTTATTTATTTGTTGAAATAATTTTATTAATTTGTATTATACTTTTACCAATTTTTATATAATCAGTTGAATTAATCAATTGTACTTTTTCATTACAAAATTTCCAAGTTCCATTTGTTGACTTTTTGTCCATAAAACCATCACTAATATACCAAATTTTTTTATTATTATCATAAAATATAATACATTGATAATTACTTACTAACTTTTCATTTACACAAATTGTATTTTTTTCATCTCTTCCTATTAAAATTGCTTTTATTTCAAATGGAGAAAATATATAAAATTTTTTATTTTTTGAAGTATTAACTTCTATTTTTATTGAATTATCATTTTTAATTATTTCTGTTTTTAATAAACATGTTCCTATCTGAAAAAAGTTTTTTCTTTTATTTGAAATTGGATAATTCATTTTTGATATTTTAATATAAGTATATAAATGTTCTTTTTCAATATCCTCTTTATCTAAATTAGCTTTAAAATAATAATTTGAATCTTTATAAAAAATAACAAATAATCTTTTAATATTCAAATTATTTGAATTAATAATATAATCATTTATTATAACTCCTTTATAATCTTTACAAGTTCCAAAAAAGGCAAAACCATCTTTTTGAAGTCTTAATCCATTTTCTATACCAAAATTTGAAATAACTATATTTTTTCCTTGAAAAAAATTACTATCTTCATAATCTGAAATTAATAATTGTATATCTTCATTTTTTTTTTGAAAATTACAATCTTTTAAACTAAAAACTTTTATTGTTTTTTCTTGTTTTTCACTAAATAAACTTTTTATATTTGAACTAGTAATTCTAAATGATTCATTTGATGATGATTTTACACCAGATGAAATTGAATATTTTTTCAAGAAAATCGAATTTCTTCTCTTTTCATTGTCTCTTGAATTTATTTCACTTGGTAAACTTTTCTCTAAATTTATTTCATCTAATA
Source organism: Isotricha sp. YL-2021b (assembly GCA_023805745.1). NCBI lineage: Eukaryota > Ciliophora > Litostomatea > Vestibuliferida > Isotrichidae > Isotricha > Isotricha sp. YL-2021b. The sequence continues at coordinate 16,688 of JAJJKW010000020.1, read as the reverse complement.
AAAATCCTTTTTTTTTTGGAATTAAAAAAGAGGACATTTTTTATCTTTTTTTTATTATAAGAATTAGTAAGTAATTTTTATTTATATTTATATAATTTATAATTTTTTTCTTTATATTAAATTAAATAAAAATAATTTATTAATCAACATATGCTTTTTTAAAAATATAATCTTCTTCTCCAAAAAAATCATTATAATTAATAATTTTTAAATTTTTATTATCTAATTTATTAATTGTAATATTTTCATTATCATCATCTTCATTTTTAGTATCATCAGTTTTATTGTTATTATTATTAGTTGTTTCATCTTGTGATTCATCTGTATCATCATCTATTTTTAAATTTTTCATCATTTTTTTTCTAGCAGGACAATTTAATTCATGTTCTTCAATTCTTTCTACTTTATAAATATGAGAATGATCATATCTACATTCTTTTAAATCAGTTCTTTTTTTTTTAAAAGGACAATTTTGTTCATGTGCAATTTGTTCTTTTTGAGTTTTAAAAGTCTTTTTTTTATCATATCTACAAATAAACTTATTCATTTATATTATTATATTATAAATAAATAGAAAAAAAAAATTAAAAAATCAATTTAAATAAAAAAAATCCCAAAAAATTAAAAAAATAACTTTTTAAAACAATCCATAAAAAAATAAATTTAATTATTTCCAAAGACTCTTTCGTTTTTCTTTTCTTCTTCTTCTTTTTGTTGCATATTTCTTTCTTCTTTTCTTTTTTTAATGTCATCTATATTGACGCCAATTTCTTCTAATTTAGTATCAATATTATATTTTTTTCTAAACTCTTCTAATTCTTCTTGAGGTTCAATAGAATTAATTTTTTGAAATAATTTAGAAAGTTCTCCAAGAGCAGAACAATGATATTCTAATTCATCACGAATTAAATGTAAATATAAATATTTATTATCAGTAGTTCTTTGACTTTCAAATTTACATAATTCTTTATTAAAATTTTGTGTTGTTTCATTTTTTTTATTTTCAAGCTCAACCTTTTTTTTATTTAATTCTGATGCACTGTTTTCTTGTTTATTTTCTTGTGCTTTTTTTTGTTCTTTTTCTGTTTGTACATAATCTTTTGATATATTAGATAAATTTTCTAATTCTTTTTTTTTATTTACTAACTCATCTTTATAATAATAAGTTGTTACAGGAATTAAATTATCATTTAATCTTTTTAAATAATTATTTCTTTTATTTTCACAATCTTTCATTGTTTTTGTAAATTCTTCATATATTTTTCGTAAATTCTTATTTGAATCTTTTATTTTTTTTATTTCATCAAATGCTATATTTCTATTTTTTGATAAATCTTCTTCTGATTTATGAATATCATAAAGAGCTGATTCTAATTTTTTATATTTTGAGATTTCTCCATCTATTTTTTTCTTATATTTTTCCAATACTGCTTTATTATCTGACATTTTTTATATATTTTTCATTTTTTTGCTGTTTAATTATATTTATTTTTGTTAGATATTTTAATTTAAAAAATGAATTTATTTCTCTGATTAAGCAATGAAAAATATAATTTATATTTAAGTTTTATATATATTATTTATTTAGATTTAATCAAAAAATATAAATTTTTTTTAGAATTAAAATATCTAAAATCACTTTAAGTAAAATTTAAAAATAAAAAAATTATAAAAAATTTATCCAGATTTAAATAATAAGACAGCAATTTGTCCAAGATAAAAATAAATAAAATGTTTTGTTTCATGAGTAACATAACTTCCAAAATTTCTTCCAACAACACAATGCCAAGTTGGATTATGTTTTCTATCAAATTCTTTTTTAATATAACAAGCAATATCTTTTTCTATATTATATGAATCTATTGCTTTTGTTGCTACATTAATAGCATCTTGTTGCATATCTTCTGTCATATCTGAATTTTTAATTATTGCTTTTCTTTCTTTATCCATTTTTTTATTTTTTTTTAGAGTTATATTTTGAAAATGTATTTTATTTTAAAAGTATTTAATTATTAATATTTATAAATTTACTATTTATTAAATATTATGAATTTTAAAATTAAATTAAAATAATATATAATAAAAAATTATTAATTCAAAATAGATATTTTCTAAATAATAATTTTAATTATTAATTATTTGCTCTCTTTTATTATTTTAAATAATTATTTTTAGAGCATACCTATCAATTAATATTTATTCAAGATTAATTATTTTTGGAATTTTCCTTTTAATTTTTTATAAAAAAATAAAAGATATAAAAGTAGTAAAAATAAAAATATATCTATTAACTTTTTATAATTTAATGATTTAAAATAATTGTTTAATAATAAATAATTTAAATATTTTATACTTTTTTCATATTCATTAATTTCTTCCATTTAAACAAATTAGGATATTTTTCTTTATCAACATCAATTTTTTCCATTTTTTCAAATAATTTTTTATCATCCTCTCCAACATCATCTCCATTTAAAAATAGATTAAATTTCAATTTACTTTCAAATTCATTAAATTCATCTAATTTAAATCCTTGATTAACTAGATTCCACATTTCAATTTCTTTATTAGACAATTCCGGTTCAAAGCTTTTAAAATATTCAATTAATTTATCTAAAGTATATTTTCCAATTCTTTCTCCTTCTCTATTTCTTACATTAACACAATTACCATTAACTTCTTCTTGTCCAATGACAAGAATAAAATTAAATTGATTTAATTGAGCATTTCTGACTTTTTTATTAATAGTTCCTGGAGATTTATCAAATTCAACTTGAAAGTTATTTAATTTTAATTTTAAATAAACTTTATCTGCAAAATCATTAACTTTATCATTTATAGTACAAATTGCTGCTTGTCTTGGAGAAAGCCAAAATGGCCATTTTCCAGCATAATGCTCTATTAATATTGCTGTACAACGTTCTACACTACCTAATATTGCTCTATGGACTATACATGGCCTTTTAAATCCTGGCTTTACTTCCTCTTCTTCCCATGTAAATTCCTCCTCATCCCATTCGTCTTTTGGATATATTTCTTTTGGGAGGTTTGATTTTTTCTCGTCAAATCCTTTTTTTGAATCATCTTTTTTTTCTTCTTCGGATTTTTTCTCTTCTTCTTTTTTTTCTTCTTCGGTTCTTTTTTCTTCTTCTTCTTTTTCTTCTTCTTTTTTTTCTTCTTCTTCTTCTTTTTTCTCTTCTCCTTCTTTTTTCCCTTTTTTATCTTTTTTCTTCTCTTTCTTTTCCTTTTTATCTTTTTTTTCTTTTTTTTCATTTTTCTCAGCTTCATCTTTCCTAACTTGTTCTTCAGTTCTATACATAAGATTGAATCTAATAGGTAATTGAAAATCCAATTGTACAGTTCCACACTGATGAGTCCTTCCAAGAGCATCAAAAAGTAGAATATCGATTTTGGGTCCATAAAAAGCTCCATCCCCAGGATTAATTTTCCAAGGTTTCCCGAATTTATTAAGAGCTTCAGTTAAAGCTTGTTCAGCCATATCCCACAATTGACTACTTCCTAACATTTTTTCAGGTCTAGTACTTAAATACAATTCATATTTAAATCCAAAAATTTTATAACAATAATCCATAAAATCTAAAAATCCCATAACTTCATCCATTATTTGATCATATCTACAAAATATATGTGCATCATCTTGTTGAAATCTTCTTACTCTTGTTAATCCTGATAATGCTCCTGATAATTCATTTCTATGTAATACTCCAAAATCTGCCATTCTTATTGGTAATTCTTTATATGATCTTGAGACATTATCATACATTAAACAATGACCTGGACAATTCATTGGTTTTAAACCAAAACCTTGATTTTCTACTTTCATTAAAAATAAATTTTCTTTATAATTTTTATAATGACCTGATGTTTTCCATAATTTTAAATTATATATATTTGGACTTATTACTTCTGTATATCCTCTTATTATATATTGTTTTCTAATAAATTCTATTAATTTATTATATACATATGCACCGTCTTTAAACCAAAAGCAGGATCCAGGACTTAAATTATGAAACATAAAAAGACCTTGTTGTTTTCCTATATTTCTATGATCTCTTTTTTCTTCATCTTCTTTTCTTGTAATATATTCTTTTAATAATTTTTCAGAAGGAAAAGAAATACCATAAACTCTTTGAAGAGAATCATTATCAACTTTTCCTAACCAATTTGTAGCAGAATTTTTAGTAATTTTAAATGCTTTTACTAAATTAGTATTTGGAATATGAGGACCTAAACATAAATCTATAAAAGAACCACATTTATAAGCAGTAGTAATTCCATTATCAGGAATTTTAGAAGAAATTAATTGAACTTTAAAAGGATTATCTTTAAAAATTTCAAGAGCTTCTTTTTTATTCATAGTTAATCTTTGAAAAGGATTATTTCCATGATAAACTAATTTAGCTTCTTCTTCAATAATATTATAATCAACATTACTTTCAATAACATTATTTCCCATATAACTATCATAATAAAATCCTTCATCAAGAGCAGGACCAATACAAAGTTTATTTCCATAAGCATTTTCTAAAGCAGAACCTAAAATATGTGCTGAAGAATGCCAAAAAGTATTTTTTCCTTCTTTATCTTCAAAAGTACAAAATTTTACTTTACAATCTCCAACAATTGGTCTAAATAAATCCCATAATTCATATTTTTCATTTTTTTCTTCTTCATTATTATGTTTTTCTTGTTCTTCTTCTTCTGCACTTGATATTTTTGTGTCTGTTATTTTTCTAGTATATATTATTTTTGCTACTAAACATTCTTTTAAAAAGGAATTTTTTAAATGCTTTTTTCCTATTTCATATGCTGTTGATTCATTTGATATTCCTTCTATTATTTGATTATCTTTATCTAATAATGTTATTTCTATTTTTTCATGAGGAAGTTTTTTTTGGTTTTCTTCTTGAATTTTATATAATTCTTCCCATTTTTTTGCTCTTTCTTCTATAAAAGGAGAATTTTTTTGTTTTGTAAATTCTCCTCCTATTTTTTTTGATGTTGTTAATGTATGTTCTGTTCCTGCTGTTGCTCTTTTGTTTTGTTCCATTTTTTAATATTTTTTCTTTGATTTGAATAAAAAATAGTGATATTTTTTAGATATATTTTTTTTTAAAAAAGATATATTTGTTTCATTTTTTTATAAAGTTTTAATTAAGGGTTTTTAATTCTTTTTTTTAACTTTATTTTAATTTTTTTTAGTTTTTTGAGTAAAATTAATTTTCAAAAATGAATATTATTAAATGAAATTAATAAAAAATGGAAAATCACATTTTTAATTTAAATAATATTCATTCATTAAAAATTGGAAAAAAAACATTAAAAGAAAAAGATTTATTTTTATTGAAAAAAAATCAAATGAAATCATCATCAAATGAAATAAGTGAATTAAATACTTTATTTATAAATAATAATGAATCAAGTAGAAATAAAATAAATTTTAAAAATAATTTCCTTTTTTCTTCGAAATTAAATATATCTGATAATGAAGGACCAAAACTAAAAAACAATGATTATTTATTTAAAAATAGAAATTTGAGAAATAAAATATTTTCAAATCCTTTAATTTCAAGAATTCCTTCTGGAAAATTCACTCTTAAAAGTACTAAAAGTGATATTGATGAAGGAAATTCACATACTAATTATTTTTCTTTTTTTAGTCATGAAAATAAAAATAATAATTCAAATGATTTATCTAATAAAAGTATAAATAGTATTAATAGTATATATCACAGTAAAACTAATATTCAGAAAAATTCAAGAAATAATTCTTTTCAAAAAACAATAAAAAAAAATTTAACATTTACTGATAGTTCTATTAAAAAGAATAAAGATCAAACTATAATTAACATATATAATACTTCTGTGAATAATAGTCCAAATATCTATTTATTAAGCCCAATTATACCAAATAATGAAAAAAATAATCAATCATTTTTCGGCAAAATAAATAATTATTTTAATAAAAAAGAAATTAAAAAGAAATTAAGAAAAGAATTAACATTAAATAAAAGTAGTTTTAAAATTAATACAAAAAGACTTAAAAATAAATTATTATCTAGAATGAAAACTGATGATTTTGAAGAATTCAAAAAAAAAAGGGATAATTTAATTTTAAATTCTTTATTTAATAAAGATAAAAAAATTCAAATTTTAGAAAGTTTTTCTGATAATAGTATTTCAACATATAAATATAAAAAGAAAAAATATAAATTAAAAAGAAGTGAAAGTCAAAAAATTTATGAAAATACAATGAATATTAATATCAATAAATTAATGAAAAGAAAATCAATTCCAAAAGAAACTTATATAGAGAATAAAGAACTTCGAAAAAAATTAATAAAAAGTTTAAATAAAAATTTTAATATATTTGACACTTCAATATATGGATTAATAGAAAAAAAAAATAATATATTTAAAAAATCTAAACAATATATTGAAAATAAAATAAATTCCCAATTAAATAATTCTAACACTCAAAAAATAAAACCATTAATATATAAACAATATTTTGAAGAAATATATAGGTTTTATTATAAATTATGTAGACATTCCTGGCATAAATTTGAAAGATTATATTTAGCTCATATTTACAAATTAAAATTTTCAATTAGATTACAATCATATTTTTTATCAATTTTTATGCCTCAAACTTTAATTCATCATTATTTTGATTCAGAATCATATGATGGAATGATAGAATTATATTTAGATGATACATTAGATGATTTACCTAAGAAAAGTTCAACATTATTTATGAGGGAATTCAATCAATTTAGTAAAAATAATAAAAATAATTTTAAATATATTTATAATTATTTTATTCAAAATGATTTACAAGATGGATTATTAAGAAAAAAAATTGTTGAAGAAATTTCAATTGAAAATGAATATGCATTAAGATTATTAACTTTCCATTTAACTAATATGAGACATTATACACCAAGATTTAGAAATAAATTACAAAAATTTCCAAGTAAAAGTTCAATTAAAAAATCATTTTTCAATACCAATAATAATAAGAGATATTCTCGTGCTAAAAAACAAGAAAGAAATTCTTATCATTTTAAAAAAATTAAAACTACATATTCAGTATTAAAAAAAGATATTTTTAATAGAAAAAAAGATAAAATAAGTTTAGTTAGACAAAGTTCTTATATTAGAAATCTTGATTTTAATATTAATAAAAATTTACCAAATTTAAATTTTAATATTGAAGATCCTATTGAATCAATAAAAACAAATAAAAATATGTCAAAAGAAGGATTAATTTTTAGAACAGAAGAAATAAAAATAGAAATGAAAAAGAAATTAAAAACTTATGAAGAAGTATTATTTTTTTTAATAAAAGAAAAAAATTTTAGAGAATTTAAAGATATATTAGAAAGATATCAAGTAAATTTAGAATCAAGAAATAAAGATGGAAATACTTTATTTATGTATGCTATTGAATGTGGATTTGAAACTTTTACAAATTATTTACTTGAAAAAGGTGCAGATATTAATGCAAAAAATTATGTAAATGAAACAGCTTTACATATTGCTTTAAGAAATCATAATTTTAAATTTGTTGATTTACTTATTAAAAATGGTGCTATTGAAAATGTAAAAAATAATAAAGGATTAACTCCTTGGCAATTATGCAATTAATAAATTTTTTTATTGTAGTATTAATTAAACAATTAAATTTTAAGTCATATGAGTATTTAAATAATTATATCCTTTTTAATTTGTTCTTGTATTTATTTATTAATGATTATATTTTTATAATATTATTCATAGATAATTTAATAGTATATTTAAATTTTAAAATTTTTTTGATTCACATATTAATTTCTTTTAACAATTATTTAAATTGAATTATAACATTAAAAAAATAATATATAAATATATTGAAATAAAAATGAATTCGGGAATTCGTGCACTTGACAAAAGTCAATTTGTATCTTTTGCACAAAAACTTTCAAAAAATAAATTCCAAAATCATTCATTTACAAAATGTGGAACATCATCAAAAATTCAAACAAAGAATAATTCTAATTCTAATTTAATATATTCTAATATAGTACCATCAAAAGAAAGAAGTAGATCATTAAATGCAATGATGTCAAATGTTTTTAAGCAACCAAAAAAAAATGAAGAATTAAATAAAAAAGAATCAAATGATTTTGAAGATTTAGTTTCAAATTTAGATGAATCTAATATTAAAATATATGAAAGTAGAAAAAGAAATGATAATTCTTTCTGTTCTGATATTTCAGATGATTTTTCAATGATAAATAAAAATTTCTCAAGAAGAGATTCTAATTATTCAATTGAAACTTCAAGTGATAAAAAAAGTTTTATTTCTTATTCTTCATCTCCTTATTCTATGAAAATATTTGAAAATTTAGGAAATCAAAGAAATAAAAATAACCTTACTAATTGTAATGAAACAAACGAAACAACTAGACCAAATTCTACTAAAACTTCTTATAATAGTTATACAAATAATTCAACTATTAATTATTCTAATATTAATATTACAAATAATAATTATAATAATTATACTAATGCTTTTTTAGAAGATGATTTATATGATAATCCTTTATCTTCTCATAATAATAATAATGTTTCAAGATTAAATTCAAGTATAAATAATTTCGGATATAATATGATTAATAATAATAATTATAATACTTTTAGAAATAAAGTTAAAACTATTCAAAATACAAGTTCAAAACAATTAAATAATTTAATTAGAAATAATAAAAATGATTCTTCCTATAAAGAAACTTCTAAAAAATATTTTCCAAAATTAAAATTTTCAAATACTTCTTTTTCAAAATTACCAATTAATAATTCAAATATTTCAAATTATATAAACACAGAATCAAATACAATAGAAAATTCATCACATTTAAAACAAAGTTCAAGTCAAACGAATATATTAACTAATAATTCAAAAACTGAGAATTTTAATTCTTCAAAAATATTAAACTCTTCATCATCAACAACAGAAATAAATAAAATAAATAAAAACAGTACAATAATTCAATTAGAAGATTTAATAGTTCTTGAAGAAAAATTATATCATATATTAGATAATTTTTCGAATTTAACTTCTCTTTCTAAATTATGTATTGAATGGTGGAATTTTTATACTTATACAACATTTGGAGGAAAATTTGAAATTTTTTTCCCAAATACAATTTCTCAAAATCATCAAATTGCTCATGAAAATTCAATTTTAGAATTATTATCAATAATATTATTATATGAAATTTTAAGGGATACAAAAGTAACTCAAACAACTTTATCTAATTTAAAAAATTTAATTACAGAAGTTCATCAAAATTATTTAATTACTTGTGAATATGTTTTATCAACTATTAATGATGCTAATGCATTAAATGAAAATATTTGGATTAATAAATTACAAAATATCATAATATCAAAAATAAATCATCAAATATCAAAAAATGAACATATGAATCAATTAAAAAAGGGTAATAACAATATAACAAAAATAATAAAATTAATAATGAAAAATTATTCATATTCAACAAATTGTAATAAAATAAATTTTTCAACATTAAATTATTATTTTAAAAATGTAACAAGAATAAGAATAAATACATTAAATGAATATTTTAGAAAAAAAATAAATCAAGATTGTGTAAAAACAGGCTCAAGTTTTGTAACATTTGTAACACATTATGATAATCATGATAATGAATCAATAGCAGTTCCATATTTATCAAGAAGAATAAATAGAGGAAAAAAATTTACTTTAGTTTTAGATTTAGATGAAACTTTAATTAGTTTTCATATAAATGAACAAGGAAAAGGAATTTTAATTCCAAGACCTTCATTACATAAATTTTTAACAGAAATGAATAAATTATTTGAATTAATATTATTTACTGCTGGAACTCAAGAATATGCAGATCCTATTTTAAATATTATTGATAAAAAAAGATTTTTCGATAAAAGATTATATAGACAGCATTGTGTTATTTTAGATAATATTTTTGTTAAAGATTTAAGTAAATTAGGAAGAGATTTAAGTAAAGTTATTATTATTGATAATATGCCTCAAAATTATAAATTACAAAAAGAAAATGGTATTTTTATTAAAAATTTTTATGGAGAAGATAAAAATGATTCTGCTCTTTTAGATTTAATTCCTATTTTAAAAGAAGTTGTTAAAAATGAAAAAAATGATGTTAGAAATGAACTTAAAAAATTTAAAAATGAAATTTTTACTAAAATAACAACTAATCTTCAATAGGAGAATTTATAAAAATTTTTTAAAAATAATATTATTATTATTTTTTTATAGTTATTTTTTGTAATTGTTTAGAATAATAATAATAATTATTATTGATTTTTTTATAAATTATGAACTAATTTATAAATTCTATTAAACATTTTGGATTAAAACTCGTTTTTTGTTCTAAATAAATGTAAAAAAAACTTTAAATAATTTGTGATATATACTTAATTTTAAGAAAAAAAAAATAAATAAATAAAAAGAAAAAAAAACAATATAAAATAACCATCTTTTAAATATAAAAACCTCAAAAAAAAAAAAATTTAAAAAAAAAACTGAAAAATAAAAAACAAAAATATAAATAAAAAAAAATAACAATAAAATTACAAAAAATAATCAGGAACAGGTTTCTTGGCTGGAATACTTCTATTTTCCACTGGCGCCGCTTCGAACTTCATAACATTTTTTTCCAAATTTTCATTTAACTCCAAAATGGCCGCAGAATTTCCGCATCTATAGCAATAATTGGGGGCACTCCAAATAGTAGCTAATTTATTATTAAACATAATTTTATATCCTTCCATAACTAATTGATGTGCCCTAGCAATAAAATCAATTTTATTAAGTTCACAAAAACTATAAACAATATCTTCCCCAAATAAATACCCTGCTCCTCTTGGAGATACACTAAATCCTTTAATATTAACTTCAGGATCACTCCAAAGTAAATCACACATAGCACCATCATGAGGAACTTCTTGTTTTCTATCAATATTCCTAATTTCATCAATAGTATTTATTGAAGTAGATAATCCTCCATGAACACAAAAAATTTTTCCATCAATAATTGCTGCTAAAGCTAAATAATCAAATATTTCTGTACAATATCTCCATACATTTATTGAACCATATTTTCTCATACATTCATCATAAAATCCATATACTTGTGTTATTTGACGTGATTCGTGATTTCCTCTTATTAATGTTATTCTATCTGGATAACGAACTTTTAATGCTAAAAGTAATAAAAATGTTTCTACTGAATTAAATCCTCTATCTACAAAATCTCCCATAAAAAGATAATTTGTTTGAGGACATGAACCTCCTGTTTTAAATAATTCCATTAAATCATCAAATTGACCATGAACATCACCACATATTGTTACTGGGGCGTATATTGGCTGAACGTTGGCTTCTTCTATTAATAATTCTTTAGCTTTTGAACATAAGGATTTTACCTCCGATTCCGATATATATTCACAACGACGTAATTGGGTTATTTGATGATCTAAATCTTGTTGAGTCGATGAAGGAGATATTATATTCATTTTTTTTTTAAATTTTTTCTATTTTTTTTTAAATATTAGTTTTTTTCATTTTTTTAAATTATATTTTAATTAATTTTTTTGTCTTTTTATGAGTTTTTTATTGTACTTGTTTTTTATTTTTTTTAACTATTCTTTTCAAAATAAACCTGTTATTGGAATTTATGGAGTTGTTTCACCTGCTGATGATTATACAAATTATAATAAAGAAACATTAGATGAAGCTTTAGTAAGATGGTTAGAAGATGAAGGAGCTAAAATAATACTAATTCATATTTGGTATTCTCATAAAGAATTAGATGATATAATTTCAAAAGTAAATGGAATACTATTACCTGGAGTTGTTAGGAAAAATAATAGTTTAGAAAATTTATGGGAATCAAATGCAAAATATATATTAGATAAATCAATAGAAAGAAAAATCCCAATTTTTGGAATTTGTAGAGGATTTTTATTATTAAGTTCATTTTTAGGAAATAATATGACATTATTATCACAATATAATAATAAAAGAGCTTTTAATGTAGAAATAATTCCAGAAAGTTTTAAAGCAAAATTATTTTCATTATTTGACCCAAAAAATTTTGAAGAAATGAAAAATTTATTAACAACACCTTTTTATCATGTTAGAGGAATAATTCCTGAAGATTTTAAAAATAATAAAATATTAAATGAAAATTTTATTATAACATCATATGGTTATGATAAAACAGGAAAAAAATTTGTAGGTTCAATAGAAAGTAAAAATATGGATAAATATAAAATATATGGAATGCAATTTCATCCTGAAAAAGCTCCTTATATAAGACATCCAAGATATAAAAATAAACAAACTATGGATACTATTAAAAGAAGTCAATTAATTGCTTTATATTTAGTTAATGAAGCTAGAAAAAATAATCAAAAATTTTCAGAAAATGATTTTTCAAAATATGATTTTATTGATACTTACAATGGAAATAAAAATGCTGATTTTGATTATGATATGAATACTTATACTTTTTATAAAGATAATAAAAAGGTATAAAAAGATTGAATAAAATATTTATTTATTTAAATTGACAATTTAAATGATTCTATTGTATAAAAATTTATTTTTATTTTTATATTTTATATAAGTATATAAATTGATTATAATTATTATTTAAATCTATATATGATTTTCAATGAAAAAAAATGAAAAAAATTAAAAATGTCACAAAAATTAAAATCATTTAGAAGATTATCTAAAGACAAAAATTTAGAAACAACAACAGCTTTGAAATTATTAAGTAAATATGCTGAAAGTTATAAAGTTTTAGAAAAAGAAAATAATTCTCTCCAGCAATATATTAATGATTTAAAAACAAATTTAAAAATTTCTAAAGATATTATAAATACATTTCTTTCATCAAACTCTGATAAAAAATATCAAGCATTAACAATGACATATCAAAAACAACAAAAATTATTATCAAATAGAATAGATGAATTAACTAAAATTAATATAGATTTAGAAAGACAAAATTTTAAATTAATTGAAAATTTTAGTGTATTAAAAGAAGAAAATGAGCTTTTAAAATCAAAAAATTTTGTATTAGAACAATCAATACAAAAGAAAGAAAATATAATAACATCATTTAAAAAAAATTCAAATAAAAATTCATTAGTAGTAATAAGTCCAGATAAAGCAATAATAAAAATGAATGATGAATTAATAACATATAAAAACGTATATGAAAAAGTATCAAAATATTTAAAAAAAAGTGGAGAAAGATTAGATAGATATGAAAATATAATAGCAGATTTACAAACTGAAAAGGAACAATTAAAAACTCAAAATGAAATTCAAGAATATTCTGCAATAAGAGAAAAAGAAAATTTAATATATAAATTTAAAACTTCAATGATAAATAAAACAAATAATAACAACGAAGATAAAAGTTCTCGAAGTCAAAATACATTAAAAAGAAATATAAATATAACAAATAATAAATATATGAATGTAATTCAAGGAATAAATCTTCATAATAATAATGTTGATAATCAATTATTAAAAAATAAATTAAAATTTGGAGATACTTTAGGAGAAGATAAAGCAAATAAATCTTTTGATGATATGGAACAAATTGAATCAAAAAGTTTAAATTCTGAAAATGATGAATTTTGTGAAGTTTTAAGACAAGCAGGAATTCCTGCAATAACTTATTTTATGATGACTACAAATAAAGGTTATTCTAAAATTATTGATGCTTTAGAATTTATGTATAAATTAGTAACTGATAAAAAAATGACTATTAAAATTTTAGAATGTGAAAATAATGATTTAAGAGAAAAAAATTTTCAGTTAAATAAAGAAAATATTGAATTATTAAGTAAACATAAAGAAATGAGTGATAGTATGATAAATAATCAAAGTAAAATTACTATTAATAATGTTAATATAAATACTTTAAGAAATTATCAAAAAATTTTACAAAATAAAGATTTTGTTAATGAATATAGTGAAACTGGAAGTGTTGTTTATAATCCAAGTAATAAAATTAAAAATACTATTGAAAAAGAAGATGAAAATTTAAAAAATAATGAATTAAGGAAAAATAAAAGTTCTATTATTAATAAAAGAAGAAATGATGATATTTTAACTTTAAGTTCAGTTACAAGTAGTGAATTTGGAAAAGATTGTCAAAATTTAGAAAGTTTTGTTTCTTCTATTGGAGAACATGATAATAATATTATTATTAATCAAAATAAAAATAATTCTGAAACTATCGATATTGATGTTTATCAAATTAATGAAAAATAGTTTTGTTTTTGTAAATACTAATTTAATATTCAATTATGTAAGTTAATGATATTTATTAATGAGCTTAAATAGTTTAGGAAAAAAAAGTTTTTTAATAAATATTGTAATCTAATTTTATTATAAACGGATATAGATTTTTTATTTTTTTTCTAAAAGAAAACTTTTTTTAAATAAATGTTAATTATTAATAAAATATCTATATAATAATATAAAAAAGAATAAAATAAGAATATCTATATAATCAAAAAAAAAATAATAAATGAAAAAATTTTATTGAAAAAATATATAAATATGTTTTATTTTCACAACAAAAAATCTATTTTTTATAATAAATCATTTTATAAGACATCAACAGTATATCTTTCTTTAGTTTCATTTGCAGCACTTTCTAATAAACCAAAAATAGAAATATAACTATTCCTTAATCTATTTTTTGTAGCAACTCCTTCAGTTTGAGTTCTATATAAAGGTAAAGAAATTGTTCTTTTATCATTTGCGTTATTTAATGAAGATAAAAATCCATAAGTAAATAACCAATTATTTTCTTCTTGAGTTTGAATATGTTTTTTCCAAATACTTTTCATTTTCTTTTTTTTATTTTTATTAAATATTTTATCTATAGAAAGTATATTTTCATATTCATTTATTCTTAAATTTTCATCAATTACATTTTTATTTTGTTTCATTTTTTTTCTTATATCAGAAAAAAAATTATTTTTATGATTTTTTGATGTTTCATCTTGAGTATCTTCAAATTCTAAATCAGAAAATTCATCATTATCAGGACATGATAAACAATCATTATTATTTTTTTCAAAATCATATAAAACTTCATTTGTTTTTTTATCTAAAAAATTATTATTATCATATAATTTTAAACAAAGTTTCATTGGACTAACTTCTTCATTTGATTTTTTTGGTTTTGGTTTTGGAGGTTTTGGAAAATAATATTTTGTATTTTCTATTAATTGAGGTTCGTTTTCTTTTTCAAATTCTAAATTTAAATTAAATTCTTTGAAATTATTTTTAAAATCTAAACTTTTTCTTAAATTTTCATCTTGTTCGTTTTCATTATTTTCTATATCTTTTTCTTCATTTATAGAAAAAACTTCCATATCAATTACTGAGTCACAACTTGAAAAAAAAGATTTTTTGTCAAGCATTTTTAATAATAATTAATTTGTTTATTTTTATTAAGAATTTTTAATTATTCTTTCAAAATATTTAAATTTATGAAAATTATTTATTAATTATCATTTAATGAAATTGAAATTTAAAAAAACAAAATGTATAAAATTACTTTCTCGAGACAATAAAAGTGATTTAATTCAAAAACCAATCAATCGAAGAAAAAATAATGAAAATATTTTTCCTATATATTTTAAAGACTTTTCTTTAATTGATTCACCTTCAAATTCAGCATTTGACTCAATTAATAGTCAAAGTCAAACAAATATTTTTAAAAACAATTTTGAGAAAATAAAATTAAAATTCAATGAAAAACATGTTTCAAATAATCTTAATAATTTTTTAACAAAAAGAATAAATCAAAATAGGATTTTATATAAAATAAGGAATCAAAAAAGGGATAGTGAATTTTATTTTCAAAAATTAAAAAACTTTTCTATTAATTATAATAATAGAGATAATAGTGCATCTTCTCCACATAAAAAATTATTACATTGTAATTCTTATTCAAAAATTGAATTTAATTTTAAAAAACAAAGTATTCATCCTCAGAATATGAAACCTTTATCATTTTTTTCTAATTTTTTATTTGGTTATAAAAATCATATAAATAATAGATATTTAAGAAATAATCTTAAAAATGATATTTATTATGAAATAAGTTTATCAAAAAAAGAATTTACTTCAAATTTTACTTCAAGTTTAAGTAATAGCACTTAAAATTTTAAAATGCTTATATAACAAAAATCAAATAATCCTTTTAAAAGTTCCTTATATTTTTAATTATTAAAAATAAATTGATAAACAATTAAATAAAAATATATTTGAAATTTTAAAAAAAGAAAGGAAAATATATATAAATGTTCCAGAATGGATATGTCCACACCCACATTTCAGGATCCTGAAGGAGGGACCAGGACATCCTAAGAGGGTGACACATCCTTCCTAAAAAATTTTTTTTTTAATTTTTTTTGTGAATTTATGTTATATTCAGATTTTTAAAAAAATATACTTTATTTAATATAAAATCTTTTTTTTTATATTAATTTTTAATTAAATTTTAATTTTATGAATTTGAAGTCTTTATGGGGATTGGGGATTGGGGATTGGG